>JAJHUR010092225.1:0-16382 GCA_027495735.1 Lutjanus campechanus | reverse complement strand
CACCAAAATTGTTGTTTTATTTTTATGTCTTGTTGAAAAATTGTGGATTTTGAGCCATTTTTGGGCTGAAATCAATCTGCCAGCACTGTTTCCTCTTTGCCATGATAATCCATCCACCTGACAGGTGTGGCGTGTAGAGCTGCTGATTAAACAGCAGGAGTGTTGAACTGGACTGGTCACAATAAAAGACCACTCCAAAATTTGCAGTTTGATTTTGAAAAATTATCACTGAACAATGGCTGTCTCACGCAGGGCTACAGAGTCCAATTTCTTCTACGGAGGGGAAAGTCATGATCCGCCCTTCTCTGCCTCTGATTGGCCGACTCTGATATTTTTACGCTAACCAAATGTTTCACAAGCTGGGAGGTGAGCAGCCCTGAAGTGCAGTGAAATCAACAAACGCGAGCTTTCTGATGCTTTCATGCTAACCTTTATTTCACTAAAATTCAAATAGAATATTCTTTTATCAGTTGCTTCCCCAATTATTGATTATGATTGATAATAATATTTGGGGAGCGTGAACTTTTTTTCAGCTCGGCATGCCAGAAAAAGTTATGAGAACCTCTGCCCTAAACTTAAGGTGAACAGGTTTCTGAAATGAAAACCAGGGCTGGTCGATAAATTATTAAAATATCCAATGTTGTGGTCCAGGCCAAATGATAAAGTAGGGTTCCAACTAAGGAACTTTGTAATCCATGTCAGAAAATCATAGTTTACAGTCAGTGTTTTGCTAAAAGAGCAGCGTTCATCGAACGTGCTCATATTTTTGGTGAACTGAACTAACTCAACTAACGAGAGCGACGTTCACTCCTGAGTGTGATAACGGCGCTCACATCCTCAGCTGATAAAAGCAGAAGTGTGATCGCAGCACAGAAAGAGGAGGCGTGCAAATATGGACAGAAATGCGGAGGTGATATAAAAACGTAAGCATCAAGTGTCTGAACTACACCGCAGACTGGAGTTTCTGTTACAGTGTCCCGTAGTAATATATGGACTTCTCAGTATAACAAATCTTCCTCTCTTTCTAATTTTCCTTCTCTTTACTTTTCCACCTCACTCTTCGTACACTCCCGTCACTTCATGCTTTTTACCCCCATATTTAGTTTTCTCACTCTCTTTGGAACATAAATTGTCAGACTCTGTATCTTTACCTTTCTTCCTCCATCTCTTCCATCTTCTTCTTTTTCTTTGAGATTTAACACCAGCTTGCATCCAGCATGTTGCCTTACTGCCACCCTGAGGTTTTACGCCCGCTCAACAGTGGTTTATCCAGTCCCGTCATCCTTTAAAAATTTAACAGCCACCTCCTCCCTTGATTATTGCTCTCCACCCGTCCAGTTTCCTGTACTTGTGTCAACATTTCTTGTCTCTCCTGTGTAAGCTTTCTGCACGCTATGACTATATGTTCAGTCGTCTCAGCCTCATGGTAACGGTCACAAAAACCAGTCGGATGTTTCCATATTATATAAAGTCTATCCAGCCTTCATCTTAACTCTACTTGGCTCGGGAAAAAAAACGTACGTGGTGATGTCGTGGATTCAGTTGACGCTAGCTAGCTTCTGGCTAGTTCAGTCAGTTTTCTCTAAAAGTAGCAAAAGCAAGTAGTTAGTGGAAGAACAGTGATGTGGAGCTGCTAGGCTCTGTGGCCCGGACTTTCTTACCACGTAAAATATTATTTCACTTTGCGGCCTGTTTTTAACAAACAGTTAAAAACGGGGACATCTGGTCGCCCTACCCTGGCACTAACCAATCCCTCCTCATGTCTAAATCTAACACAACCAACAAAGGCAACGAGTACTAGCCAATCAGAGGCAGAGTAGGGCGGGTCATGACTTTGTCCGACTGGGATAAAATTTGGTATTTGTAGCCCTGTGTGAAATACTCATAGCTCAGTGCTTACTAAATGCCTTTTTTTTCAAGATAAAACTGCACATTTTAGAGTGTCCTTTTATTGTGACCAGTCCAGAGCAACACTCCTGCTGTTTAATCAGCATCTCTATATGTCACACCTGTCAGGTGGATGGATGATCTTGGCAAAGGAGAAGTGCTCACTAACACTGACTTCAACACATCTGTGAACAAAATCAGACAGAGAAATAAACCTTTTGAGTCTGCAGAAGACGTCTTAAATTTAATTTTTTTTTTTTTACTTGAGTTGAGTTGAGTAAAGAATTCAGTCTTTTGTAAAGGTTTTCATTTTGAAAAAAATATTTTAAAAAAAGATTAAAGAAATAAGGTTACAGTTTCCCCTGTATTTTTGTAATTTGAAACTACTCAACGGTGGCCGAAGCAGCTAGTGGCACTCGAAATAATGAATGAGAAAGTCTGTGTGCTAGAAAAGATTAATTAATCTGAGAAACTGAGGGATTGATAGATGTTCTGATCTAAATTACGCCTCCTCTCCAGTGCCAAGAAAAAAAGCCACTGATGTGAGATGGTCCCAGCTTTTTATCAGTTTTTTTAATTGCATCAGCCTGGACCTATATGAACATATCATAACAGAGAAGTGATAAAGACATTTTATTAATACTCGTCTGTTCTTACTGTATAAAGTAACAGGCCTGCTGTCACTGTGGTTCTTGTGTTCGTTAGTTTTAATGGTTCAGTCATTAATTATTTATCATGATTTGTCCACAAACAGTTCAAGTCTTGTACTTTCCTACTTTGAATACATTGAAAAATATTTGCAAAACAAATTCATAAAAAAAACAACAACAACAACCCTAACCTGGTTCTCACAAAGGTGTTGCAGCTGCTGGATGAACATCACCATCTATGAATGTGTAAAAATGATTAATTTCTGCACGCAGAGAAACACACACAGACACACACACACACACGTACACACAGTGCTGTTCACAAATTAATAATGCATGGAGCACATCTTGTACACATGCAGGCTTTTGGCAGGCATCTGATGTCTCTGTGTGATGAGCCAAGGGGGACACATCATTTTTGACTCTCCAGTCAGAGAGCGATGGTGGCTGAGTGCTCCGTTGCCAGGTTTCGTTAATGAAAGGGGGAATTTGGCTTTGTGTCTTTTCAAAGACTTTAAAAAAAAAAAAAACACGGGTTGTGTTCTTTGGAGGCTGTGGCTGAGTATCTAACCTGGAAGGAGCCGATGCCTGACAGGCAAATAAAAAAATTAATTCATTAAAAAAAAAAGACTTTGACAACGAGACGGACTTACAATCAGTAATGTCAGCTCGAAGCGGAATTCTCCTGTTTGCCAGAAAACACGTGGAAATACACATATCATGGCTCAGTGACGGATCGGCCATCTGGAAATTTGGCAAATGCCAGAGCCGTTCTGTATAGGCCACTTTGGCTGCGCAGAATGGGTCATTATTGCATTAATAAAATAACAATAATGAAAATATTAGTAAGAATTTCTTCTTTTTGGAGTCTGGATTCTCATCCAAAAGTTATTTTTTTTGCATGCAGCCAGAAACATGTGAGACTGGCCCAACTGTACCTTTTAATAAACACATTAGATGAGTATGAATTAGGGCTGGACGATAAGAACAAACTCAAATATCACAATATTTATGACCAAATACCTCCATATTGATATTTAGCAATATTATGACAATGTTGTAGGGGTGACTATTGGTGCTTTCACAAAATATTATCACAGTGAGCTTTTCTGATTCCATAAAATCATCAGTAATGATGACATTAGGACTGGACCGATATACTTATCTCTTGATTCGATGCCGTCATGATACTTGGGTGTAAATTTGACAAGTATTGTGATTCGATTTTCCGATTTTTTTTAACACTAGACCATGGGGAAAAAGTTGAGTAGTACACTTCTAAAGATGATACACCATGAACGATATTTCCAACAGCAATGCACGTCACATGTCCGTCACTCTTTGTGAGTTTTATTTCAGCAGCATCACCGCTGCACTGCATGTAAAAGTAGTAAATAAAGTAGTTCTTGAAGCAAACTGCTACATTTAGCTGTCTCTGCTAAGCAAGCTGGTGCCATAAGAAAATAATAAATAAAATAAGATGTTAGGCCAAAATAAATACTGCATTTTTAAACCCACTGGGGATTTTGAGTTGGAGTTTTGACTTTTGAGGTTGCTGTAGTTGTGGAGAGTGTGGAGAGTTCAAGTCAGAGTAGCAGACTGAGTTAGCGATGTGAAGTATCAGAGCAGCATTAGAGCAACGTAACGAGGAGGAAATATGTACCTGAAAGTCTGAACACGCATGTTGTTTTATGTTAAGCATGTGAAGCAAAGTGGATTTGTTTGATAAGATAATTACCACCACCGACCACAATCACGATGCTAATTTCCATTAGCGCATACATGGTAATTACCTTAATGTATTAGCATCAAGCTAACGGATTAAAGATTATTTATTTATATATAAAAATAGTAATAAGAATAATTTTTTCCTCCCTCCCTAATAGATATAATGACTACGTGGGTAAAGGCAAATAATAAAACTGCTAGAACAGCGTCGTAAATTACGTCAGTTTGAGAAAATATCAATATATTGCTCAGCCCCAGTATGATTTTTAACATCACAGCGTCACCAGGCTGAAAGGAAATGAATCACGGCACCAAAGGGGTGAATCTCTGGTGATGTTGACTGTGGCTCTGCTCTCCTCATGTTGTCGTGGAGCTGTGGTGTCTACACGTCTATGTATTTGTGCTGATTGTGCTTTTAGCGGAGCGTATCGTGTTATAACACCTCGTGCTCTGCCGCTCTAAGATTGTGTTAAATCGCTTTTATCGCAATCTTTTTTTTTTTTTTTTCTTTTTTTTTACATTTGGCCGGGTTTAGTGTTGAGTTTGGTCTGTTGCTGCAAACGCCAGGGCCATTTTTTTGTTGTTGTTGTTGTTTTTTTTTATTATCCCAGTCTGTCACCGACTCAGCTTGAGAAACGCAGGCAACATGAAATATTCTACCAGTGAGTTGCCGAAATCTATTCCTTCATGTTTAATTAATTTTGTCTCATTAATAGATGCAGAATATAAACAATAAGAGAACCTTTTATTTTGTTAGAATTAAAAAAAATCCCTGCTTTCAGTTGTCCTAAGAGAAAAAGAGGAAGGTGCTTTTATAAAGAAAATAAAGCAATAAACCGTAGGCGTATATTGAATAAAACAAAACAGACATTCAACTTTAATACTGTGTATAACAATCTCCCTGTATTGATTCTGAGTGCATAAGTGCTGCTAATACTAAATTAAGTTATAGCGGGGATGCTTTATCTCAATAATAAAACAATATTCAGAACATCTATTCAAATAAATTGGTTTCTGCACATTTGATGCACTTGTTTATTATTTGTTCCCGGAAAAATCAATTTGAAATTTACCGAGGGCAGATGGAATCAGGATTGTTCTGCACCTGAACAAAACCATTTTTCAACAGTGGGAGAAAAACACCATGCAGTCAGATTTCTGTTTTCATTAGCAGAACTGGCAGCCACACTCCCTGCTCAGCTCAGCTCAGATCACATCACCCCGGCTGCTAAAAAAAATAGAAAAGGTTGTAAAATTCCTCGTCGCCCTTTTGTTGTCGTGTCAGACGCCCTCCTGAAGTCCTGTAGGTGTGAAAGACGTGACATGTAATATTTAAATAGAGTGAGCTGCTGCTTTGTCTCTATGTGCGAAAACCTGTTTTTTTTGTTTCTTTTTCATTCATTGCTTGGATTTCGCGCAGGAAAGTTGCGGAAGAAAACGTTTTTGTGGCTGCGTTGTGATAAATATTTTAGCTGCAGGTCTGGAAAAGATGCGCTTTCGGATGATTGGAGCAAATACTGAATGTAAATTTGGCGATGTTACACGCTGCATCCTGC
The DNA here is from genome assembly GCA_027495735.1 of Lutjanus campechanus. Classification (NCBI taxonomy): domain Eukaryota; kingdom Metazoa; phylum Chordata; class Actinopteri; order Lutjaniformes; family Lutjanidae; genus Lutjanus; species Lutjanus campechanus. The sequence goes on along the minus strand of JAJHUR010092225.1, from coordinate 10,561 downwards.
TTTCTCACCATTTCAGAGGGGCCCTGCCGCTGCCTTTGTACCTTGTGCGACAGAACGAACTGCTTTGTAATGAGAGTTGTTGATATGTTTCTGCACCAGTGCCACTGAGACAAATTAGAGTCTGTTTATTGTACTTAGTGGACAAGGTGAATCTGAGAGTGTGAGGGGGAAACGCAGAGAAAACAGTGTTTCAGGATGAGCTGACAGGCAATGTACCAAACACTGCAACTACTAATTATCAAGATATAATGCAAAACAATGACGTAGATAGTTTTTTCTTAATGGAATTTAGAATAAAGAGACGCCATTTGGTGTTTTTTATTATTATTATTACCGTGATTATTCCACCTACTTTTTTGCAGCTTAATTCCTGCCACATGTTTCAATGTAGAAAATTCATTCAAACATCAAAATATTCTGGGATATGCAAAAGGACATTATTGCTATCATTCAGATGTTTGATAACTGTCATACCTTCCAAAAATACTCAGTGTTTTTTGGTGAATTTTTCCTCATTTAAAATAAATGATAGAACGTCCAAAACTGACATATTCTCACACTTTTCAAAGCTCCATTCAAATCATAAAGTTTCCCACGTATTTAACGTTTTAAAGGTTTTATTCAACTTTTAAATTTGCTAAAAAAAAATATCTACCTTGAAGTTTGATTATAATAGCATTGAAGAGGAAAAACCTTCAAAACCACCGTTATTCAACCTAACTGAAGCCATTCAGAGCTGATTGAGCTCATTAGATCCTTTTCCCACTTTCCAACTCTTCATACTCTTTTTTTCTATTCTTTCATCTGTGTTTCTACTGTTTAGTCATATTTTCAGCTAAGACTGCATTCAAACTAAGGGTGTCACAGTGTCAACATTTAATCAAAAATTGATGGAAGTAAGCGTGCAATGTCAAGAATCGAATTGAAAAGGCAAAACTCTCAACTTCCACCTACATGTCAAAAGAAACTCTTCAAAGACGACACAGTGAAGCTCACCGGCCGTTATGCCACACGTGACGCCATATAGAGCAGCGTTTTCTAAACTTTTCTTCTGGGGATCCGCTTTTTAAAAATGACAGTTCCTAACAGGTGTTATCAATAAATCTTTGGGAATTTTGTGCATTAATGAACATTCCTGATCATTTTTTACAGCCATTCTCGCATCACCGTACAACATACAACATATACATGGTAAATACTTTATAAATAATAAATAAATAAATGCATTTAGGCTAAGTTAACACCTCACTGTGTTTTTATTTTCTCCCATCAGGACAGAACACTTTAGCCAACTTCATAAATTAAACAAAATAAGTATTTTGGCAGAATTAACTGGCTTCTTTTTCATCCTCTCATCAGTCAATAAACAGTAACAATAAGCACATTGCTTCATGAAAGGTGTACTGCAGATATAAATCTTAAATCTGCATAATTTCTTCCTGACATAGACAATCTTTTTACAGAATAATTTAAAAATGTAAATGTCAGGGCAGGGCAGGGCGCAAAACCAATGATCTGTTGATCTTTACAAATCAGGATTCTGTCGTCCAACTGTGGTAAATGAATCAAAAATCGAATTGTTTGTGACCTTGAATTATTGCAACACTGCTAATTAAAACATTTCATATCATTCACACTGAGTTTTATTCAACTTTTAAATCCCGTTCATACTGATTAGTGCAAATCCCACTTTCCTTCAGCTGCTTCTTCGTGCAGAGTTAATGCAGCAATGCGGTTTAGCGTCACCTTTTCGACATCCGGCACTCACACCGCACTTCCCCTCAGAAACTGTCTCCTCTCTAGTCGTAACAAAGAATAAATCTAATCGGCTTCCCTGCTGTTGGCTGTGAGACTCATTTAAGCAAATGCATGCAAAAAATAAGAAGCAGCTTTAATCAATCACGAGACAGAGCAAGTGACAGCTGATTAATATTCGTCAGCAGAAAAACTTCAACTGTGCTTCAGAATCCATCGGTAACTATTGAATCTGTTGACTGCCTGTGTGCCTCTCCGCTGTTTCAATTCCCTCACTATTGTTCTGTCCTTAAATGAACTGTCACGGAGCACAATATAGTCGCTGGGGTAGATTTCCTAAGATAGAGAAGGTTGTCACAATCGCCACGAGTCGATACAAGTCATTCTCTCGTGAGCGTGAAAGAAAAGCGGCGACTCGGACCGGAGGAAACCTGCGCCTGTAGGAAAATAGTTGGTGAAAGAGGACCCGAGGTTAAAGAAGGTGGCGGGAGAACGTGTCACAAAATGTACCGGCGCCATTATCACAAACCCCAAACTTGGACATCCAATCCACCTGTTATTAGCGCTGAATTGGGGGGAATTGAATTAGACTGACTTGTCTTTTAAAGCTGCTAAAATCTAGCTGCCAAAGCCTTTCTGCCTTTCTGCCCGGGAGCCAGCGAGGGTCAGCGGGAGTGCGTGAGTGGGCAACGACCGGCAGTCACAGCCACTCAGAGACGCCCTGGAGGGGGGGAGAGGAGAGAGCCGACCACGGCTTGGCAGCTCCACTGGAGTCTGATAAGCTTTAATGGCACCGCCACAATGATTCACACCATGTGAGACACACACACACAGACATGCACGCACACACACCGAGACACACACACACACACACACATACACCTCTAGCAGGCTTGTGAGGAATGATTTCTGGACCCTGGATAAATTTGCAGTTGCAGGGAGTCTCTATTTACCAGTAATTGCATTTCTCTGCCCTCTTTCAGCCCTGCCTTCAAAAATGTTCTATGCCGCAGGAAGTTGAAGGTGGCTGGGGAAAAAGCAACAGAACATGTTGTCGGCCTCACACGCCGCTCTGCCACAAGTTGACAGCTTATAGACCAATCTGTACCATACATGAATACAAGCTGTGTGCGGCACAGAACCTGTCTGACAGACATGTTGCATCATCTGCATCGCCTGAAAACCTGCTCAGCCGAGAAAAGAATTTAACCGTGCTGCGTGTGCGTGCAGACTCCTCGCTATACAATGGCTTAATTGATCCATTTTCTCGCCATCACAGATGCAGCAGAACCACATCCCCGCAAATAAAGACGTTCAAACGCAACATCTGTATTCCCTGCAGCTGTCTGATGGTGTAAATTAGGATAAACGGTCTGGGTATTTGGTTAATTTTTCATAGTGGATGAGGCTCCAGCTTGCTCGTTGGCATCATGGTAAACAGTTAAGGGAATAAATAAATGAAACATCCCAGCATTCGGAGGAATTATGCTTGTATTTGATGATTTTGCAGTGCACAACTTCAGCCCAGTGCCAACATTCAGTGCCAGTGCAGGAAGGATGGATAAGAGACAGATGTAAGGGTGGTTGGATGTGCAGTGCAGCCAACTTTGGAGATCAGAGTTTACATCCTGTCACACACCAACAATTGATGTTCACAATCTTTCCCTCACCTTGAAAGGGTGTTCTGGTGAAATAGTAGTTGAGGGACATGTGAGAGAAGATTTAGGCTGCAGAGGCAAAAACACTGGATCCTACATTTTGGGTAAATCAACTCTCAACTCCCACTACCTGACAACAACCATGTCTTTTAAGCTGTTTGACACATTTCTATGCAGTTTGCTGCATTTAAATTCAGTATTTAATAATGTAGAGAATCCAGCATGGTGCTGTCTTACAGCAAAGTCATACTGGTTGTTTATATTCCTAAACTTCCGGAGAAATGCTGCCACATCACTTCACGACCACTTATTTGTAGCTGTAACTGTCAGTTTGGATGCATCCAAGGTAATACACGTTACGTTACGTTACGTTACGTTACGTTACGTTACGTTACGTTACGCTACATTATGGTAGGTTACGTTACGGTACGGTAGGTTAAGTTAGGTTAAGTTAGGGTAGGTTACATTACATTAGTTACGTGACATTACAATATGTTATTTTACATGAGGTTAGATTAGGTTAAGTTACGTTATATTACTCAACATTACTTAACGTTAAATTATGTTACGTTATGTTATATTACTTTAGGTTACCTTACGTCACTTAACATCACTTAAAAGTTACATAAGGTTTGGTGAGGTTGGTTTACGTTATGTTGTTTTACGTGAAGTTACTGACTACATCACTCAACATTAAGGGATGTTACATTGTGTAACTTTACGTTAGATTAGAACAGGTTGGGTTAATTTAGGTTACATTATGTTGTGATACAATGTGTTACGTTACATTACTTACTGTTACATTATGTTGTGTCACTAAACATCACTTAACGTTACATTACATAACATTATGTTACATTATGTTATATAAAGTTACTTTATCTTAGGTTTGGTTATGTTATGTTATGTTGAGTGGTGCGGAGTGCAGTGCATTGTGTTGCATTGCAGCACATGCGATACAAAACAGTACACTAGTGAAATATGTCTATTGTCGATGAAATGACCAACTATCACTTTGCACTCTGCTCATAAAAATGAGCATATCTCAAAAATCAAAAAACGTACATAGTTCAAATAACTTACAGAGTGTTAAGAAATATTTTGTTCATGTTTCTACATTTAGAAATTAGCTTAGGTCGTACAGAGTTTAGGAATATGAAACATTTGAAGATATTCCAAGAAATGACATCACTGTAAGCAAAAATACCAATTCAGGCACTGGTGGGCGATTTATATGGAGTCAGCAGGCTTGATTTCTGAAACCCATTGGATCCTACATTTCCCATAATGCAACTTGACAGCATGTTTCATTAGACCTGCCCACGGTTTGTAACACAGGCTCCAAGCCCAATCCGAGGTAACACTGATGACAGCATTATGACATCATCAGCGTTATTTCCTCAAACCTTACAAACGTCCCTGCAGAAGACATTGAAATGTTTTCACGCATTAAAAATACATTATACCAGCCATGACGGGTAACCTTATGTGCATGTGTGAAAATGGTGCAGTGCTCCTTTAACCGTACTGTAACTGCCACACACACACACACACACACACACTCACACACCACATTAGGTGGAAGACAGGACCGGCCATTAATCATAAGGGTTGGCGGCTTGATCTCCGGCTCCTCCCGTCTATATGTTGAAGTGTCCTTGAGCAGGACGCTGAACCCCAAAATTGCCTCAAATGTGTGCAGGGAAAGAAAAATTTAAGCGTCTTCTGACAAAAGCATCTTAATGGAATCTAAAAGATCAATACTTTAATTATTTGACAGTGAATGTAACGTGGCATCCTGCAGAATGAGTCGTCTCATGATTAATGTTCTGTCTGGCAGTAGGGTTAAGTAAAACAACAATGCTGCGACGTACAGTATGCATCCGTATCGAGTGCCTCGTGACTGATCAAAGGGAGCACGTATGGGAACTGCAGGGTGTGTGTATGAAGATCTATGCTCAGACTGGAGAAAATAGAAGAAATAAAGGCTTTGGGACCGTGAGTGATGGAGTGGAGCTCCACCACAAAGTAGTGCCTCCACTTAATCTACACACTGCTAAGTTGGAGACACACAGGGAAACACCACATGGACAAGAAAAAAAATCAATAGTCTGAAACTGTTACTTGAATAAAATACCCGACTCTGCGCGGCTCACTGCAGTTTTTGAAGCTTCGCCCTCCCTAAGACTAAGAAAAGATCTGCTCCTTGTTAGTGGGAAGTCACTACAATGCAATAATGCACTTAGCAGCTTTGTCTGTGGAGAGTGACTGCTGTGCAGGCTGCTAGCAAGTGGAACAGATTGCAGGATTGCATATGACTCAAAATGTCCATCTGCCCCCATTATGTGTGCAGTGTCTTTTTCTCCACCCCCCTTTTGTTTTTTTTGCTGCTTTCAGCATTATGCCTAAAGTGTGCTCACACATCTCTCTCTGCTGCTAGGAGTTTTTTTTTTTTTTTTAGTGCATGCACTGTAAAAAATAAACTATTTGTTTTAACTTATAAAAGGAATCGTCCAGGCTGCCTGAATTTGAAAAGACGGGTTGAGGTAGTTTCGTAATTATTCAAAACAAATAAAGTGATATTTACTCCGTCGAATAACCAGGTTCAATAAGCTTTAAGATATTAACTTGAGCTCCTCTGTCACTCTGACAAACTTTACAAACAAATTTGATTCTGTTTTACATTTTCTCAGTTTGAAAAGTCAGTTTTTCATTTCACACAAAGAACTTTTCAGCTGCAGCTGCTCCTGTTGGAGCTACTTTGTTCCAGCTTTGGCTCAAAGACAATATGTGAAACTGCTCCCAGTGAATTTATTAATTTTAAGTGTGAGGGGGTAGAGAATGAACTCAGTGTTTTCATTATTGTGGAAAAAGGTAGTGCTGCACATTATGGTGAGAAAATCATGTTGCGATCATTTTGACAGATATTGTGATTATGATATACGATTAGTTTTCATTTTCACTGAAAAACATGAAAAACTGATGTGCATGTAGATGAAAAGACAAACTCATGTTCATAAGTTTGGTGTTTTGAAAATAAATACCGGAAATTTTAAGTATAATTAACTTAAATAAATCAGTCATTCCTGAGAATTGGGAAATAAAAGGGTTTTTATCTATACATGTCAACTGTGCTGGGAAAATCTATTTATCATATCGGTCCGACCTCATTGTGATTAAATTTTTCATTAAATAACATTTTTTTGCGGCTGAGGACTTGAATTTTGCCAGACAAACAGAAAGTCGTAATATTATGATGTGAAACATGGAGGAAATGTTTTGTGATATTTGTTGCAGTTTTTAAAAATAAATCCTCATGAAAATACTGTATATTTAATGAATATAACAGAAAAAACAGAGCCAACTGACAGACTTGAAAGAGAACTGAGAGTTAGTCACTTCCATCAGCATAGATGACAACTTTGTAAACCAGAATATCTGACGTAGTCGACGTCTTACGGAGTCTGCAAAATGTTGAATTATTTCATTTCACAGCACAGTCGTAGTGAGAAGCTCTCGTAAAGTTCTCTTAAAGCTAATCAAAATACACATTTTTAAGCATTTTTATTTAGCTTTAATTTAGAAGGAATACAGCATTGTTATGGTGGAGACATGTTTAATAGCAATATTATTTAATGAGTTTATCGAAAAGTAAAAAGTTAATCAGCGCTCGAGCAGTATTCCCACCTTTTTTAAACCAGGAAGTGAGACTTTGTTATACGTAGGCTACTTAAGCTGTAGCTAAACCTTTTTATGCCTGATTAAATCATTTTTTTGTAAATAAATTGAGTTGAGAGTTGACGGAAATCTGGGACACAACTTTAAATGGCCGACATTTTCATTTAAAAAATCCATTTTACAACAAATATTATCATAATAGCACATTTTTATACCTATATAATCAGTAGGTATTGTTAGTTTTAGATTTTAAAGGGTTTTAAACCAGTTTTAATCGTTTGAATTTGTGAATTCTTGTTCAGGATGAGGGTGTTTTCTGGCACAGAGAACGTTTAGAAAATTAACTAAATTAAAACAGACCAAAACATTTTATAATTTACGTATATTTCATGTTTATAAATCCTTTAAAAAACAAATTTTTTAACCCCCCAAAAAAATGGAATTAGAGTGTCCCAGTTCCCAAGAATGTGTGAAATACTTGTGTTCTATAACAATTATAATAATAAGCAAAATATAATTATATGTTAATTATGTTAATTAAGTTAATGAACAAAGATTAGTTGATTGCACTAAATTCCTGTGGGTTTTTTTTTTACAGTGTGCAGGGTGAGGCACTTAAACACACACGTGTGCGGGCAGCTTCGGTACAACAGGTAATTATTTGCAAAGAATAGAGCAAGTGCGTGGGGTGCAAATTGCATTGTGGGATGGCTCTGCGGGACGGAGAGATGTCAATTGAAGAGGCTGCCATTTTTATGTACACCTCATCCATTGTTCTCGGCCGTGAAATTGCAGGGGGGCAGTGTCACTGTATTTACATGCACCTCTCAGGACGTGGGTGTATTTGTTTGTCGCCGTCAGAGAGGATGATTTGCCCCTCGCCGGCAGAACACTGGCTGTGCACAAACTGCCGGTAAATGGGAACATGAGTTTAGCAATAATTCTGAGCCCCCTCTTGAGAGCGACACCGAGGTGTGCGGAAAGCCTGTCGCCACCTGTCATAACCCTCAAAACAGCAGGTAGGGCAGGAAAAAAAAAACACCTGCCTGTCAAAACTCTTTTCTCTCCCTAATTGTTCAGCGCACATTCACAGGATTACTGGTTTAATTCTGCTTTATAATCACCGCTCATTGTTCCCACTTATTGTTTCCTTGCTCAATTTGTTTGTTTGTGTTCACACTTTGGCAACACAAATGTTCTTTTGTCATGCCAACCAAGCGATTTGTGTGCAAGGCAATTGAATTTAATTTAATTTAAGGAGAGAATAGAGGAAGAGAACGGGACGGGGGAAATGAAGAGACACCTGCAGACTCTGGAAACACATAAAGCAAAAAAAAAAAAGATTAAGACTGTTTTAGTCTCTCAGGCTACATGGACACTGTTTTAACCAACATACAGACAGAAAATGATGGATTATTCATTTAAAAGGACACAATTACCATATTAAGTAGGCCGGTTTTTAATTCATGAGTCAGGCTGCTATATGTGGCGCCTCTTCGTCTGGAGACACAATACTGTAAGAACAAAGCGGCACTATCACTTTTGGCTGCCCATGCTTTATGCCTTAAGAGATGTGTTTGATAATCCCCGGTCGATGCTGTACACTTATCTATTGAGATTAAGCTTCAGGATCCAGTAATCCTGGATAGGATCTCCTATTCATTACAACTACTACGGCTGAGATTATGTTACAGTATTTTCCACTTCCAAACAGAAGATGTTTTACTTATTCTGTCAGCCAAAAACATTGAATTACTTGATGCATAACAGTGGGGAAAAAGGGAATTTTCAACTGTGTGATTAATAAAATATATAAATTTGGGATGAAAAGATTCAACTAGTGATTAAAGAATCGCTTTCTTAGGAGTGGGAGCAAAAATTAAATGAATGAATGAAAAGTGAAGATTATTAGTTTATGCCAGAGATTTACACACAAGCGGGAGGAATTATTTGGTGTTCTGTCCTGAGAGTTAAAAGAAAAATGAACATAAAACTTCTGTTGCAGTTATTTAGTTTGTTATTTTCATGCTTTAAAATTCACCAGAATGCAGGAAACTAAAAAATCAGTTTAAGTGTACACTACATTCACTTTACTTTGATGTCAGACAGCATTTTCTGCCGTTATATAAGCCAAACATCACTCTCTCTAAACCAACAAAACTCCATAGACGAAATCAGCAATTTTACCTCGCAGAACATGTGAGTTGCTGCTCTTCCGCTGTCCCGATTGGTTAGTTTGTTTACATTATTGGGTGACTTCAGTGACTCCAATCTGTCCCTTTAAAACACCAAAGTCACACAGTAACACAAATTAACTGACCAATCGAGGCAAAAGTAGACCAGCGACCCTCGTGTAAAATGACTGATTTTGTCTGTGGAGTTTGGTTGGTGTAGAGAGAGCGATATCATGGCTTTTCCCATCAGAGAAGGCTGTCTGACATTACTGAAGATAGATAGATGCCCTGAAATGTAATTTGTAACGTATTCCATCAGATTATTTAAGTGAAGTATCATATTATAAGTACTTTGGATTACTTTTGGAATACTTCATATTTGTTTTCCTGAGCTTATTTATCCGGGTCACTCTGAATGTAGTTAAACCTTTTGGGAATGACTTCAGTGAAGAGACTCCTTTACTTGTCTCTAGGTCATATAAAGCAGTTTATGCATGCTTGTATTCCAAATAGACTCCAACCCTGTTGAAAGCAAGATAAAGCAGTGAAAAAACCCCAAATATAGTGCACAGTTTAACTGATATTGATCGTTTAGGACCTTTTTTAAGTGGTGAAAATAAGTCTTGTTCCTGACCCTGTCCACAGCAGGTACTCCTCTCTGTGTCTCCTAATTGGGGGTGTGTCAACTGCTATTTACTGTAGCTAACAAATAAGTAGTTCACACAACCCCAGCTATTTCTTTAATTTCCAACAACCCGTGTTTCCAGCCTGTTTGTCCGTTTTAGCAGAGATCTGCGCCTGTTTTGTGAAGTGTGACGTTCTACAGACTGGAACGTGTCCAGCTCGCCCTCAGCTGTGGAGTTGGGTGGTTCAAGGCCCTTTGCCCAGCACGTAGAGGTGCCCAGAGAGGAGACTGATCGAAGTGGTCTTACACTGGGGTTGTCAGAGGTCTCCTAACTTCCTCACAAATCAATACGAGCCTCAAACCGCAGCCAACCGGCTGAAACTGGCTGCAATTTCCTCCCCAACTCGGGCATTGTCCGCGTTTCTCATCAGTAATGACTGAGCAGTTTGAATTGAGCCAAACGCCCCTGTGGGCCAGAGAACACTGACTCATGTTGTTCGTACACATTAATAATGCATTATAGCATGTAACACAGGGTAATTAACTCTGCTGCTAAATACAAGCTCAGTCCAGAGCGCCATTCTGCCAGGATGCTGTGCCGAGAGTGAGAAAGCGTAGGGTGATGACTAAGCCATCCATCTTTGTTGTGAATGATTATAGGCTTTACACTT
>JAJHUR010092224.1:14565-28633 GCA_027495735.1 Lutjanus campechanus | reverse complement strand
CTTGTCTATGTTAAAAAGAAAACCAAATTTTGAAGTTGGTTAAAAGACGTTGGTGGGAGACCTATAAAAATGACATATATTCACACCTTTTTTAGCTAATGTTAGCAAAAAGCTGCCTGACTAGCTTGCTAATCAACCATTAGCTAGCATTTTGCTAACATTAGCCAACTTACAGCGACTAAAAAAGAGTTTTTACCTGGTTAGTCTTAATTTAAAACTGATGCCTCTATATGAACTACATAAGCAAAGACCATCAGTGAGAAGATGAAACAATTTACGGCATGTAGACTGAAAGAGCCTCTGTTTACATTTTCCCAAGCAAAGATACATTAGTCGATTAAAAAGAAGCAGGAGGAGATTTTTCTTTTGAGAATTTCATTTTTGACATTATAGTTTGTGGTTACGGCTGTGAAAACACTAGTGCTTTTGTCCACGGGGTCTCCAAAATCAACACAATATGAAAATTCCCTGTAGTAGTTTTAAGATGTGACCTTAGTCACTTTTACAGGAAAAGGAGAAAGTTGAACGAGGTACCAAGTTTGTGCAACTGTCATTGGAGAACAGACCAAAAGGGGGAGGGATCAGTTGCTGTTTAGTGGTTTCGACTGATCACTTAATGATTGATTAATTGTTTCAGCTCCATCTTCCTTATTTTCTACTTTCAAATCAGACTGCACATTCCAACACACTCCACAGAAGAGCTGAGGAATGTGTGCATATTTGTACATGGAGGTGGGTTTGTGATACCTTTGCATGGGTCTAATGCACTTTCATCTGTACCTGCAACCCTTCTAATGCGTCTGTATGAACTGCATGTGTGTACGCATGTGTTTGGCCAGCATGCCAAAGTACGTGTTTGTGTGCCTCCCTCCTCTGCTTGGCTGCCCAGCGCTCGGTCATCGCCAGGGCAAGCCGACCAGAGGAACAGAGACGAACAAGTTAAGTGGGCACCCATGCTGCATTAATGAGGGGGATGGCAGAACCTGGCAACCCAAGCACATAAACCACGGGCCCCTGGAAGGGCTTCAAAGGCTCGACTGGCTCATCAGCCGGCGGGGAGCTAACCCCATCTGACAAGACATGGCACCCGCTCTGAGGGAGAGAGAGCACCTCACCTCCCCACGCACTCTCTGCTGTGTGTGTGTGTGTGTGTGTGTGTGTGTGTGTGTGTGTGTAGTGAGACATGTTTTTTCATGTGAATGTTTCTAAGTGTGTGTGTGTGTGTGTCTCTGTGTGTGAAAACAGCACAGTATTACTTGATGCTTGAGGAGAAACGGCCCATGCTGAGCGACTAGTGTGAAAGTTAAAGTGCCAAATGGATTACACTTCTAAAGGACGGCTTGTGTGTATCAACAACTCTTAAAACATTGACCAGGTGAAATTTCAGCTTTTTAATCATTTGCCGCTTGTCAACAGCACGGCCAACAAGGGCTGACTAACAACCAGGGACGGCTCAGACAGGATTTAACTCAGCACTGAATGCATCTTCCCGCTGATGTAACAGAAGCAACAGACCATATGAGATATCTTCTGCGTCAAATACAGCACTGCGAGAAGAAATTTTAGCCTTGAGGAGTTCTGAGTGACTTAAATATTTAGTACACTTTAGTGTATCATACCAGTATTGTGAAGTCTTGTGAAGCCCTGTTAGTTCCTGCAGTGGAAACAAAACTGCTGATTGGCTGGCTGTGAGGGGACCTTGGACCTTGACCACATACAGATACTGAATATACAAGCTGTGTGTTCATTGTTAAAGAGTAATACTTCAGTTGCGACCAGTGTTTTCTGCTTCGCCTTGCCTCTGGCTAAAATGTTTTTCTGTCTACCTCAAAAACAACTTCTAAATTAGCACCTTAAGGAGAAAAAAAAAACTTTCAGGCACTGAATTAATCTAAATTGGAGCTGAAATAATTAGTCAATTAACCAACACATTCAACCAACAGAAAGTTGATTGACAGGAAATTAATTAGCAACAATTTTGATAATCATATCTATTGTCCAAGTCATTTTTCAATTAAAAATGGCAAAAAGTTAGCCGTTTCAGCTTTGCTTCTTAATTGGGAAAATATGGGTTGTTTTTTTTTTGTACAATAATAAATTGAGTATGTTTGTTTTTGTTAGTCAGACAAAAAACCCAATCTGAGTACATAAATTTTGGGAAATCTTGGAAATGGAGATTTTTAGCAGAGCAGGCATTTCTGGGTTTACCTAGTTCCAAGTTGCATCAGTGAGGGAAATAATCTGAAGAAGGAACCACTTTATTAACAATATTCATGACGAAATAGCTCATTAATTAGAAATCACTTTTTTGCCACCTGGAAGTATTGTGTGGTAGTAAATTCGTTTTTTGTTTTTTTTTTCCCTCTGTCAAAACACAGGGAAAGTTCCTGAGTCCCTCAAACGGTTTTTGGTTCCCGGAGAAAGCACAAATTAGGGGTGCTCCAATGGATCAGCCACCAACAGTTATCAAACAGTGATCATTCGAAATTGTTTCATTGTTGGTCTCTATAAAAGCCGACCTGGAGAACCAAACACATGACAAAGCAGCATGGTCAGTGCCCTGTTGTGTTCTGTGCTCCAATAACAGTTAAGCAAACTTGGCACCTTGGTCAACAGGGACAGGAACTTCATTTTCCTTGTTGAAGTTAACATCGACTCTGTCATTACTTTCTTGATGTCTCACTACAGGATTAATAATAATTAGTTGCTAAAATCACAACATCCCATTCATTTCTACATAGATTTTCAAAATTCTATTAAAAAATCTTCTCAAATTTTTATCAGTGTATTCTTGTACAGCCAGTCCTGAAGTACCTCTTACAGTTATTCAGAATTCAATATTTGTGTCTTAAAAGCAGTTCATATAACCTGTAGTTTATGCAAGTCTAATTTATTCATCACTATGACAACAAAAACACAGGACAGTTCTGAAATTGTTTCAAGCAAAGTTCACCAAAAAAGAACAAAAAAAGCACAATAAGTAGACATCTTCAAATAAACCCCATTATTGGTGGTCAGCATTGGCCGATACTGCTTCCAGCAATCAGTGATCAACCCCAAAAATCCTAACTGGAACACCCTGACTACAAATGACAGTCCAGCTTTCCAACAAGACAGGAAATGGACTTGGATGGGGTGTCCAACACAGACAGTTTGACTGTATTCTGCCATTTGGAAACATTCTCCATGTGTCCAGAAGAGTTCAGTGTAAACACATTAGTGCATCAAGCAGGCTGAGGCTCATTTCCTCTCATATTTCCGGACATAAATCAATCTGTCCGTCTGGATGAAACACAGGGAAGTTGATGAACAATCAGTATTGACTTAATCTAATTACACACCCTAACCACAGCATGTTCTGTATGTAATTACACCTACTTCAGTCATTTAAAGTTGTGTCGAGGTCAGCTGGGGCTCTTTAATGCATCAAAGGTTGCTAATGTCTATTGAGTGGAAACTGAAGCGCAGTATGAGTCTCTCATGTCTCGCTATTGATCGGCCTGTAAACATCCTTAGTGCGAGTTAAAGAGAGAGGGACAGACAGTTTATTTATAGGTATTTTCCAGCAGACAGTAACACAGACGTGTGTCTCGCTGCTATCGCACATCCTGTCCGGCAAAGTGATGCGTCCCCTCCCCTGTCTCCTCAGCTCGTCGTCACCACCCTCGCAGGGTCAGCGGACGCCTTCTCGCGCCTGCAGCTGTGTGCGGCTGGCTGAAAATGTGTCTATGTACGTGTGATGTTGGTGTGCGTCTGTGATTACGTACGTCTGAGCACATGTGTGATTTATAAAAAAAACAAGCTCGCTCATTATGTGGACATTATTTGTACAGTAGGGGTTGTTGAATATTTGGAGTGTTGGAGGAAAAGTCACATACAATAGCTCCTAATGGACAAAATAAAAGTTGTTTAAAATCTTGATAAAAGTTACAAAAATTTGCATTTCTTGACTGTAACAAAACAATCAAACAGCAGTGCCACGGCTCATTTGTTTTGTAGATGATCAGGCTGCTGCCCTCTGCCCTTAATCTTTTGATTAGGCTAGAAGAATGGCAATCTGGCAGCCAGTTAGGTTTAATCCCACGAAATCAAAGCTGTGAGCTTATATTTGGCCCACACCCTTAATTACTGTCAATGCGTGTGTGTGGTGGCTATTCAGTGCGAAACAAAAACACAGATTAGTGACATTTGGAGATGGATCGGCTATAAGCTATTGTTTGTCTACGGGAAACCAGACATATATGTTAGGATATGTTGCATGAGACCTTTCTTCAACATCTGTCAACTCTGTGTTGAGAACATGAATAAAGTCATCGCCCAAATTGGAAAAAAAACACTTATTTTTGCTCCCATTTTTCTTGAGTTGAAGTAAAGAATTTAAGACTTCTGTATACACTAAGGGTGTATTTCTCTTAAATTTATTAAAACCTGTGTTAGTGTGAACTTCTCCTTTGCCAAGGTAATTCATCCACCTTACTTGTTCAAGAGTCTAAAGGACAAAGCCCCCTGAGGCAAACTGTAGTTTGTGATATTGGGCTATATAAATAAAATCTGAGTTGACTTGACTGACTGGTGCGGCATATAAAGATTGATTTACCGACTGATTAAACAACATGATTACTGGTACTCAGAGATGGCCGATATGCAAAGTTAAGGTATTGAAATCAGTACTGGGAAGGAAAAGTTGTATCTCTACTGTTAAATCATCTCTATATGCCACAAATGTCGGGTTGATGGACCAGCTTGGTTGCTCACAAACAAATTTATGAACACAATTTGAGAGAAATAAGCATTTTGTGAGCACAGATTTGAAGAATAGAAGCAAAAACTAAAGTGTTGCATTTATATTTTTGTCGAGTGTATGTTCAGAGCATATTTGGGTCATACAGTACCTTGACTAGAGAACTAATAATGCTTCTGGATAAAAATAGACTAACTCTGACTACATTTAAAGCCATATGGTAGGGGTATGCTGAGACTAATATCTTCTGCTCAGTATTATCTTATTCGAAGAAGACGTAAAAAGCTTCTCGACAACGTCACACCCACTGACACTCATGGCCCTTGACACTGAAAGTCAAGGGTCATAACTCTTGACTGATTTGGGGATGGGACACGCAACATTCCTCTGGATCAGTCAACCAGTTTTGGATTTTCTGCTTGCGGAGGAGAACATGGTGGCAAATCACTGTGGAATTACCGTGCTACAGTGCTTTTCCCTTATTTGTTTTAAATGGCAGGGCATGCAACTGCACAACCCCTTTTGTTTAAAGACATTTCAGTATCATACAGCCAGTTAGATGGGATGGTTTGTTTGTGGGGATTACACATCTTTTGCTAGCAGGAATTATGAATATTTACTTAAATCATGCCCATTTCAACACAAACATTTGGAAAATGTCAACTAAAACAGCAATTTAACTTAACAGATACACAGATATGTTGCCTATAAACGTCTGAGTGTCGTCAACATGGTGCCCCACAGTGCCCATGAAAGACTTTGCAGAATATGCTTAAGGAGATGGCTGGCTTTACCTCGCACAACCCACAACCCACAACCCACCGCAGAGTGTAAACAAACACCAGAGGGCATTGTGGGTAGAGAACGTCCTCCCGGAGCCCATGGCCCTCTTTAACCTCATTCCTCTCCCTGTTACCACGGTTTCACCACCGCAAACCCCATGGCAACCTCATTTGCATAAATCTGCATGCCTCCCCGTTCCTTCAACAGCCCGTCTGACTGACTGCTGAGCTGGCAAAGGTTGTGCTTATGTAAGCAGAGTCTAACAGCTAGCAGTTAGACGGTAAATACAGAGACTGTTCCTTCAATAAGTACAACCCTGAAACCCCTCTATTATCGGCCTCTGAAAATCCCATCTGCCATGTGGGCTCTGATGCAATCTGCGGACCACCGCTTCTTCCAATCCAGTGAAAATAACCTGGTCTTTCCAGTGACATCATCTAGTGGTTTCATTACTGTTTACATGAATAATAACCGCCTCTGATTTCATTCTAATGCAAATCAAAGAGAACAGAGGAAGCAGGCAAGATTCCACTTGTGGCTTGGCTACACTCTTAGAAATAAGGGTCCCAAAAGGGTTCTTACTGAGGCTGAGGTTCTTCCCAGAACCATTTGCTTCCGAAGAACCCCATTCTTTAAAAGAGAGTTTGTCAAGGCTTCTTTATAAGAGTAAGGTTTCCATGGAGAACCCTTTCCATCCAAATAACTCTTTTTAGAGTAGACCCCCTGGGTGTGTTCCAGATAAAATCCTTGGAACTCAAAAGGGTTCTCAGCAGAACTATCTGGTGGGTTCTAGGTAAAGACACTAGGATATAAAAGGTTGCTTGGTAGAACCCACTGGGTGGGAAAGATTCTGGATATAACTCCCAGAAAGGTTCTGGGTGGAACCATTACACCCAAGAAGAGTTCTCTGTTCAAACCTTTCATTGGGGGCTCTGGGTGAAACCTTTCACAGATAGCTCTAGGTATCACCCTTTACGTTGGGTTCCAGGTAGAAAGTGGAACCCTTAGAAAAGATTGTACCAGGAACAAAAAAGATTCTCCAATGGGAACAAGCTGAAGAACCCTTTGTGGTTCTATTTAGCCCCCTTTTTTTCTAAGACTATAGTTAATCCAAGTGCTGTCAAAATCTAACTCTGTTTTGGCTGACTAGATCAGTCTAAACAAACATCACCTGTGACAACAAATCCCCAAAATTACACTTTAAAAAAACACTAGTAAGAATAATCCTTTATGGTAACTTACTGGGGATAAAGCTCACAAATGAAACAACTCAGAAAAATAAAACCCCAGCTGTTTACTGGTGTCATCGGGAGCTTTACCGACTGTTAATCGAGCACTGATGGATAAAAGGGATCTCTGAGGGGCTATTAGCACAGTAATTGCCACAAAGAAAAAGAGTTCTTATGTAAGAGCTGTCCGGATAGACAGCTATCTCATCCCAGCCACAGCTAAAATTGGATTGATGTTGGACTGGAGTTCCACAGCCTTTGACTCGGCCTGACAACAGTGTTTTGAGACGTGGTGAAACTAAGCAAAGGCGACAGCGCTTATACTCGGCAGTCATCAGGAAAGAGGCCATCAGAAAGGAAACAGGAAAGTGAGAGTGAGACGTACATACAGTAGGAGTACAAGAGATACTGTGCAGAAAGGACAGGAGCAGGCATAATAACCAAGGGAATTCTATTACATCCCATTATGAATGGTTAGCGCTGGCTCAGGGCTAGACTGCGCAGCTTCATCCAGGTCTCCACTACAACAGAAAACAAGGCTAGCCAGGACTCATTATCCATGTTGCTGAATTTATCCCTTGAGAGATTTTCTGAGTGATTTTTCAACTCGAAATCACTTCCTACTGGCCAATGTACCTGGCTTTGAGTCGCAGACATCCTCATCCTTCTTCTGTAGGGCAGAGCAATCTGAAACATATCCAAACAGGGACTGGGACATGATGCTAACACACACACATCCACAGAAACAGGCTATTTTTAACCCCCCACCCCACCCCCAACATAAAATCTTCTTGCAAGAAGCAGCAGCAGCAGAAAAATAACATTTTAATCTTCTGAGTGTCTGCACACACACACACACACACACACACACACACACACGCTGCCTTTCCACTGCCGATGGCAAGCAGCTGCAGACGGAGAAAGAGAGAAAGCACATGTGCATCTATGCATGTTAGCGAGTGTGAAAGACGGAGTCAAAGGTGTAAAACATCACAGAGAGGAAGAGTCAAGTGAGCGTAAATGCCAGTGACCTTTTTAGAGGTAAACTTTTACGAGCCCTGACAAGCAAACATCAGGTCTGCCAATCTGAGAGACGGGCCACACCAACAGCACCAACAACAACACCAACGCGTATCGTGTTTAATCGGAGCTGCCAAGCATTCCCAAGGTGTCTGATCTTGTCTAATTGTTTCCAGTTTAAAAAGACCTGGAGCACTTTCCCAAATGGTCTGTTTGGCTCTTCACAGCTCTGTATACATGACACCTTTACTTTAATACCTGGGCTGAGTGCTGACATTAATTGACAGAAGAATAACCGCGACAACAATTCCGCGTAATTGTTTTGAGTAGCTTGAAACTAAACATGCCGAATGTTTGTATGATCCATTTTCTTCAATGTGACAATTTGCAGCTTTGGCTTGTCTTCTATCATTAAGTGCCTTTTAATCCACCTGTTTTTATTCACATTTTCAAGTCAAAGGTTTTTACAGAAAGGTTGGTGTATCGATAAGTTCAACTGACCCGTCCTTCTGGTTCTGTGCTCTAGTAACAGCTGAGCCAGCTTGATACCTCTGTCAACTTTCTTCTTTCCTGCTTCTTGCACTTAGCTATGTGCAAGGCTTGTCTGTTTTTAAAAGAAAAGAAAATATTGAAGATGGATAAAGATTTTGTTGGGGGACCTGTAAAAGAGACATGTATATATCTTTAGTTGGCTAATTTAACAAAACGCTAGCTAATCTACATCAACTGTTAACTAGTTAGTTAGCTAGCGTCGTGCTAACAATGGCTAACTTAAGATGTCACTATACTGCAGTTTTACAGGAAAAAGTTCAGCGAGGTGTCGAGGCTTGCTCAATTGTTATTGGAGCACAGAGCCAGAAAGGGGCAGGACCTGGGAGGGGTCACTTGAAACAGACTTGGGGAATAAATTATGACATACACAAAGCATGTGACCATCTCATTTTCTACATGATTTCCATCATTTGAGGTTTCATTGGCGCTTATGTCATGAGTAGAGAATTAGTGCCACCAATTGTTTACTTCACTGTACTATCTTAACTCTTAATATTCACATAACAGTAGAGGATGGAAACACATTAATTCAGACTTCCTGTTGCTGAACCATTTAACCATTTAATATTGGTTAAAATTAGCACTACATTTGAATGGGAACTCAACTATTAATCTATTAAAAATCCCCTTAAATTTTTCAATGTTTATACTTGGGCTCTGGGGACTTGTTATGGGCAACTGCTTTCTAATCATGTCAATAACTGTGTTTTTTTTTTTTTAAACTATGCTAAACATTAATCTAATAGCTCCCGATCATTTTGACTAGAGCTAGCATTTGATTAAGTCACAGGAAATAAGACAGACATTAGAGGAAAGGTGTCCTGACCCCCAGGCCGGGAACCACTGCATTAATACACTTAATTGAAAATTATAAGAGATAGTTTATTAGATAATATAAATAATCATTAGTTTCCACCAACAACTCTCCTATTAGGCATACATTCTGACGAGAAAAGATACTGTGAAATATGTTTTAATGTGTTTCCACAATAAAAAAAAGTAAGGTGTCAGTCCCTGTCAAGTGACACACTTGTCGTAAACATGTTGATTTTAATTTTTAACAAAGTCTAAGGCAGAAGAAGAGGCATGACTAATATCTAACAGTGCATGAATTGTATAGTAGCATAAGTATAAAACAGTGTAGTATTTTCAAGTCTTGTACACTAAGAATGTGTGTGAGAGCTCTACAAAGTAAACAATCAATACAGCAAGCAGCAACTCAACCTATCACAGCTCCAATCATGTGATAAGGATTAATCACACCAGTAAACATTTAATTGCAGCTAATGAACAGCATCATCACGCGGCATGGTTTCAAACATCAAACCGTTTTTCATCCTTTAGGCAATAACGACATGTCCAAATGCTGCTGCTGCTGCCTGTGTCAAACAAGTTTAAAATTTAGGGCATTTCATTTGATCGGATGATGGAGTGGATTATGGCATTATACACAGTATATCCTGTAGCCCAGCGCATGCATAGGGAGGGTTTTAAATGTCATTATATGCTGCGCGGTGGTATATCATGAGGGTCTCGATTCCATAACTGCCACTGCAGCACCGAAGCACTCCATCCTTTTAATAGGCCTAAACCCCACCTCTGACTTTACAGCCATTAGGTTTATTAGTGTAGCTTGTACAGGGGGCAAAACAAACAAACACACACACACACACACACACACACACACACACACACACAGGGGAGAATCACAGGAACAAATTCCATTAGGAGACTATTGGTTTATAGCCAGATGGTTAACCTGCCCTGAATCAATCTGATGAAGACTACAGTACAGCAGGACTCCATCACATGTACACACACATATAAATACCTCATAAAGCTTAATGGAAACTCATCAACCAGTAATTTTATTATATAAGACCCCCCCACCCCCCCGACACCCCACGGTCAGGTCGTCAACTCACGCATTCTCACTTTATGATGCATGGCTATCATTTACACAGCAGGGTGGTTACAGAGGCAGTTTGGTTTGATACATCCTCTGACAGGGCGGAATCATAAGCCGGCCCCATCAATCTAACAGTCGCGGTCTTTGAAGATTTTTTGGAGTCTGGGTCCCATAAATGAAATGCAAAACAGCAAAATGTGTTCCCAAACTATAAAATAAAACTGTGACTGGAAAATTAGAGCTGTGGCTGAAGCTGATGTGCTGCCACTGGATTCCAAAGCCACTAAACTGCGGGAGATGGTTGAATAAAATGCTCTGGCTACTGGGTAAATAGTCTAAAAGACAGGAACATCTGATTTGATGAATCCCTCAAAACTGGCCCTGAAAGGACAACTCCAAGAGGTTCAAAATTAACCAGTTGGTTATAGACTTCATGTTGAATAAAACAATATTTAGCCCATTCCAATAAACAAAACCCAGTTAGCTTTGTGAGCTGTCAGCTAACATACTGAATAAGAACCTTAAAGCAGTAGTTTAACATTCTGGGAAATACATTTATTCACTTTCTTGCTGAGAGTTGGATTAGAGTTGTCTCCTTTTTATGAAGCTACAGCCAGTAGCTCCTTAGCTTAGCATAGGTTAGCTTAGCAAAAAGAAGAGAAAGAGAAACAGGCGGAAACAACTACCCTGGGTCTGTCCAAAGGTCCAGTAAGAAAAAAAGTGTGTTAATTATAGTGTGTTCCATTTGAACTGGGAAGTCAGAATTTTTGAGTTTGCGGTTGGATATTTCAACAGGAGCAGCCCCTGGAGTGGGATATCCGACTCAGAAAGTCTGAGAAACCTCACCAGCCCCTAATCTCAAAATCAAAGATGCCTGATCCACACATCAAAAGCAGTGAAGGCTGTTCATTAGAATTTCTGTCTTTTGTGTCTCAGTAAATCAGCTGTACACACGCTGTACAAGTACTGGCCAACTTTTATCAGTGGACATGTTGCTATGGCGTTTGTATGCACAAAATACCGCGATTTCCAACTTGTTGTTCTGGAATGTGGTCAACTCGGGCGTGGCGTCATTCCCAGCTCCAACTTCCAACCTCCGAGGTAAGTGGAACGAAAGATTAGTGAGCTTCATTAGTACCAATACCTTCGGAGAGAGCCAAACTTGCTGTTTCCTGCTGTTTTCAGTCTTTTAACAAAGCTAAGTTAAGCTAAGCTAAGCAGCTCCAGTTACATTTTTACTGTTCAGACACGAGAGTGGTATCAATATTCTCATCTAACCCTTGGCAAGAAAGCTAATAAGCGTAATTCTCAAAATGTTGAACATTTCCTTTAAACTAATGCATTGCTGAGATATACCAAATTTAATAAATATTAACTTATTAACTTCAAAACATGATCCCATCATTTAGCAGCAAAATTTACTGTCGGACAGTATTTTTAATTTATTTTGAAGACACATTTTTATTATCTTAGCTGCATCTACACACCATCTGGATATAGAACTTTTTCACAGCAGCCGTGTTTATATAAAATAGTAGTGTAAACACAGGTGTAACCAATGATACTAATTAAAGTCA
Organism: Lutjanus campechanus; assembly: GCA_027495735.1. Classification (NCBI taxonomy): domain Eukaryota; kingdom Metazoa; phylum Chordata; class Actinopteri; order Lutjaniformes; family Lutjanidae; genus Lutjanus; species Lutjanus campechanus. The sequence goes on along the minus strand of JAJHUR010092224.1, from coordinate 16,822 downwards.
ATTCATTCAATTCTGTGTAGCAGAGTCTTTCCAGCGAACCAACATGCACAATAGCAGCAGCCTGACTCCGTTTGACCTGAAGAAACGGAACCTTAATTAGTGTCATTAGCAACACCTGTTTTTACCCTACTATTTCATGTCAAAATGGCTGCTGTGAAAAAGGTCTATTATGCAAGGCACTGCATGAGGTCCTCACAGGGCCATGGACTAATGCTGTGTGATCTTACAAACTAAATGCGTCAACAGCATGGATGACTCAAAATGGTACTATTTTCGACTGCTCCTTTTTGCCAAGTAAACATCCAATCCTTCATTGCTGTGAGGCTGTTTCTCTCCTAAAAGTCAGCCAGCACACCTCCATTATCTCGGAGACCTTTCCAGCCGTAGTCAAAAGGCACCAGAGATGAGTCAACAGCACAGGCCAGACTTAACTTTACCTTGGACAGTACAGTGTGGGTCAGACACTGCTTGGCCTCCATTGTCTGCTGCGGAGCCAGCTGTCCTTCGGGAGTTGCTCTGTCAGCTCATATTAGCCGTAAGTGACACAGATCAGACCGAGCCAGTGGTGTCCAGGTGGTCCCTCCGACTCCACAGATCTTACTAACAGACCCATGGTGGAACAGAGGGAGGTCAACAGTAGGGAGGAAGGGAGAACTGTTTATACTGTTTCTGGAGATTTCAAACAAGACTGATATGTTTCTGATATATCTATATAGTTTAATAAAAGTGATTCTGAATTTGCAACAGGAGGGAGGTTTGAACGAGGTTAAATCAATGCGAACTTGGTCTAAATAAGCCTTTAGCCGTTTTATGCCTTTATCAAATCTCTAATCATCTTACTGTAAAAGCTCCAGATTAGCAAACAGGAGCATATGCTAGCTCTTTGTCCTCAACATCAGTCTCTTGCTCGTCTTGCTCAAAAAAATTTACTTAAAAGGAGAAAGAAGTAAAATATGATCACACTGTCAAAGGTAAAAGGTAAGTCAGAGTAACTGCTAACTGCTGCTACTCACTATACTCTGTGCTCTAACTACCTTTGGCTGTAACTAGCCCACTAGCTGCTGTTAGCTTAGTTAGCCCTGTAGCTTGGATCACTGGTGGAGTATTTATGTCTGCAATGGAACCAGGCTCAGCAGCCTCTCAGTGAATAGTTTATGGACCGAACACAGCCTCTAAGACGACAGGGAATACTGTACCGAGGTGATTTACAGCAGCTCTGACCAGGAGGTTTGTTTCTGTTGAATTTTAAGTGTGTTTTATGTACAAGCTTGTCTTAGTTCGGCAAGAAACTTGCATTCAGAAGGTGTATGGTTTATTGAAGACAATAGGTGTAAGAATATCTCCTTTCTTGACATATTGTGAATTTATGTTGTTTACGTATTGGACTAGGGCTTTTCAAAGGCTTGGATAAAGGCTGAAGAGCACGAGCCGAGGCTAGCTGGTTAGCATGCTAACTTCAGTAGATATCTCTGCAACACAATACACAGACGTCTGTGACTTGAAGTCATAACAGTCATTTCCCCTCCATTCTGTTAATGTTAGTTTTTTTGGTTTTTTTTTTAATTTCTAAATCAAAATTCTGGTCACATTACACATTGGTCTTTTAAAATTCATGTTTTTAACTGGTGGTCTTTCCATTCAGAGTTTCCCTGTCCTCCCTGCTTCTGTGGATTTCCTCCGTGTGCTCAGATTTCCTCTCACGCTCAACAGACACGGCTAACTATTGACCATAAATTGCCTGTATGTGTGAATGTTTTGTCTGTCGGCTGTGTCACCATTGTGATGGCTGGTGAACCTGTCCAGGTTCGACCGCCTCTCACCCAATGAGTGCTGGGAAAGGTTCCAGCTATTCTGTGCAGGATAAAAGCTGGTATAGAGAAGAATGGATGGATTATTGATTTTATCATGCATCTCTGTGGTGTCAGCACAGTGCCTAAAAAAGGAAGATGCAAGCCTGCTTTTTAATTACACAATAGTGGCTTATTAAAATTTAAAACGCTGCAGGCAGAAAACTGATGTCAGCATATTTATCTGCCTTCACAGGCTTAATTATTGGCTTCATTTACATGAAGTATAACATAAATTGTACTTTTTCACTGCTGTTACAGAGCACTCAAACAATGTCCTATTTATCCCTCTTCGACTTGTGGAATATGAACTCTAATTCGACCTTTCTTTCGCATTTTTCTTTCCACGTGGATTTCCCATGAGGCAGTTCATCAACAGGGCATGTTCACAGACACCGACGCCTGACTTA
>JAJHUR010092224.1:0-14545 GCA_027495735.1 Lutjanus campechanus | reverse complement strand
CAATGGAACCAGGCTCAGCAGCCTCTCAGTGAATAGTTTATGGACCGAACACAGCCTCTAAGACGACAGGGAATACTGTACCGAGGAGATTTACAGCAGCTCTGACCAGGAGGTTTGTTTCTGTTTAATTTTAAGTGTGTTTTATGTACAAGCTTGTCTTTTCTGCAAGAAACTTGCATTCAGAAGGTGTATGGTTTATTAAAGACAATAGGTGTAAGAATATCTCCTTTCTTGACATATTGTGAATTTATGTTTATTTTATTTATTTATTTTATTTAACCAGGCAAGTCATTAAGAACAAATTCTTATTTACAATGGCGGCCTGGCAAAAGGCAAGAACCTCTTGAGGAGGTGTTTACGTATTGGACTAGGGCTTTTCAAAGGCTTGGATAAAGGCTGAAGAGCACGAGCCCAGGCTAGCTGGTTAGCATGCTAACTTCAGTAGATATCTCTGCAACACAATACACAGATGTCTGTGACTTGAAGTCATAACAGTCATTTCCCCTCCATTCTGTTAATGTTAGTTGTTGTTTTTTTTAATTTCTAAATCAAAATTGTGGTCACATTACACATTGGTCTTTTAAAATTCATGTTTTTAACTGGTGGTCTTTCCATTCAGAGTTTCCCTGTCCTCCCTGCTTCTGTGGATTTCCTCCGTGCGCTCAGATTTCCTCTCACGCTAAACAGACACGGCTAACTATTGACCATAAATTGCCTGTATGTGTGAATGTTTTGTCTGTCGGCTGTGTGTCACCATTGTGATGGCTGGCGAACCTGTCCAGGTTCGACCGCCTCTCACCCAATGAGTGCTGGGAAAGGTTCCAGCTATTCTGTGCAGGATAAAAGCTGGTATAGAGAAGAATGGATGGATTATTGATTTTATCATGCATCTCTGTGGTGTCAGCACAGTGCCTAAAAAAGGAAGATGCAAGCCTGCTTTTTAATTACACAATAGTGGCTTATTAAAATTTAAAACGCTGCAGGCAGAAAACTGATGTCAGCATATTTATCTGCCTTCACAGGCTTAATTATTGGCTTCATTTACATGAAGTATAACATAAATTGTACTTTTTCACTGCTGTTACAGAGCACTCAAACAATGTCCTATTTATCCCTCTTCGACTTGTGGAATATGAACTCTAATTCGACCTTTCTTTCGCATTTTTCTTTCCACATGTGGATTTCCCATGAGGCAGTTCATCAACAGGGCATGTTCACAGACACCGACGCCTGACTTACATAACCAACTATTTTTATTACAACATAATGACAATATGCCGCACTCACTTTACCTTTCCTCCAAGTTCCTGTCAGCACGCTCTCCTTATTGACATTCCCCAGATATTTCAAGTTCCCACCCAAGAGCTATTAACATCCGCAGCCTTGCAATAATCACAGTTTCACATTCAATGTCTCAAACTGAAGACTATAACTCATAGTGAAACTGTAAATAAGTCAACTTCAGACCACCACTGAGATATCTGAGGATAGTAAAGCATTTACGCAGGTGGAAACACTCCAAGTTGGATCAGTTATGAAACACATCTATTAAAGCACAGCTACAACAGTGATTTGCATAGTCCTGCGTCTGTTGAATTATGATAGACTGGAATGTGGAGAGGGAGTGTACACTGTTTGCTTATGTGTACTTGTACACTTACAGTGCAGGAATCTCTCCTGTGACGTACAAAGCAGACACAAATGATCACTACTGGCATCAATATTACAGCAATATCTAACATTTCTACATTCAAATGTCTTAAAAAGCTGGACATAATGTCACATATTTTGTTGAGGTGTATACTTACATTATCCCAAATGGTTCCAACAATGTTCAAATAAAAAATACAATTTACTCAAGGTAACGGAGCGTCAGCTGCTAGCCGTTGCTAGCTGGCTATAACTTATGGGAAAACACGGGATATGTCAGAGAGAGAGAGAGAGAGAGAGAGAGAGGTCAGTCAAATGTGCCTAAAAGTAACACGAATAAAACTTTAATATTACCTTGTGCATGAACATGATTTCTGCCTGTACAATAATAATGTACAATTTACAGCAACTAGCTTGCAATGGCTAGTAGGAAACACATTACCTTGAATAAATTATATATTTCTCTTTGTTTGAACATAGATGGAATGATGCTGGATAACTTAAGTACACAACTAAACAAAACATATAACATGTATAGCACTTTTAGACATTTCAATGAGGAAATGTTACATATTATAGTTAACAGTGACAATAACAACTCCCATGATCCCACACTATTTGACATCATCAATGTGAGAGACCCCTAATGGCGAAATCACATAATTAATTCCTTGAAAATTTGTTATCCTTTAGGTTTTTCAGTATTTGATAGATCAAAGTATCAGGATTCAGTTGTTTCAGTAAAAACTCTTAGAAATTCTTATATAAATTATTTGTGTAGCCAAAAGGCTTATAAAAAAAAGAAACAGTACTTTGAGAGCCTTTTTTTACTGAGAGTAAAAGTAAGTCAAAATGTAAAGCACAGTGATAGCAGCTGTGTGAGCGGAGATAAAACAGATTTCTCTGTTGAAATATTTACTTCTCTGAAAATAAAAGTGTGAAAAGTCGGCGTTTGGCGCTCAGTAGTGTGCATTTTTCAGTGCTCTGCAGGTGCGGTGATATTTCTGGTTTCAGTGTTTATAACCTCTCAGCGGCAGCAGCTGAGGTTTCAGGGATGGCCAATTTCCAGCTGTGCCTCCTATGAGTGACATCTTCCTTTTACACGCTTCTTTATTTCTGCCCTCATTTTGACTCTCATCTTTTTTTTCCTCTTCCTTCTCACCTGCTCCTCCTCCTCCTCCTCTTTTAGCCTCATCTCTTGCTTTTTTCACCATCGTTTCCCCTTTCATGTTCTCTCTTCTCACCCCCCCCACTTGCACCCTCCATAACCCTGACCATCATCCATCTTCTCTCCTAATCCCACTTCTCCCTCTTCCACATGTTTCTCAACTCTCCCCATTTCTCAGATTCCACTTCTCCTCAGCTGACGGCCACTGATGTGGGCTCCTCGGAAAACCTCCGCCGTCAGCCTTTCCACCCATTCGGTGAACCGCGCCACCATGACTGTGGCGAAGACAGCAACAACACAATAGAAATCTGTTCCATGCTTCTGCTTTCATTCGACATTGGCGGGCTTTTATGATACCATTCCCTCATCCAACAGTCAATTATTAAAATCTGCATGAAAACCACTCACATGTACCTTTCATCTTGTTCCATGTTACATAAATACTGCACCATATGTAGCACGGGTCTGGAGATTTAACTAACCGGTAGCACATGGCGACGGGCTGCCTCTCCATCCTTTTTTCGCTGAATCCCTGCTGTTTTTGTTTGTCGTACATGTGCTGGCTACAAGAAGGCCCTACAGGTATATACAGTCCACGTTCTTCCTTGAGGGAGCACAGATTTAAAGCCACCAGCTGCAAGGAAATCCCTGGATCTAGACGCATTCCTCTGCAACAAGATTCAACTTGTTTAGAAGAATGAAACTTGACAAATGAAATTTGTCAAAAGCAGGGTGAGAGATGTACAGTAGCTACTGTGCAGAGAAAGCGCGATAAAGAACACCCCATAATACTGAATAAAAGGGCATAGTATCCTAGCAACAAGCAAAAGGAGAAGCTCTGCAGTGTCCTCTGTTGCTCCTGGATCTTCAACCTTGCATCTTTCTTTTAGAGGTTCTCCTCACCCGCACACTGTAGGAGACACTTTCAGCCTCCCCTCCAGCCTTTATCCTTCAACTCACTGTCAGGACACCCTGTTGCACCCTAATAAGGGCACTTTCATCAAGTGTGCATGCCATTTAACACCGTTATGTCTTCTAAAGGGTTTAAGAGAGCGCCTCGGTTCATACAGTGCATATCATACGCAGGGCTACGTGCCATGTATTTAAAAGAGTGGTGGGCAGAGATACAGCTCTGGATCCCGCTCTCCAAATCCTTTTAACGGAGGAGCCCTCCCCTCCAAACCCTCTGCCATGTTTCAGAGAGCTACAACATCAATGGTTTAATCCCCTTACATCTTTTGTTGACTGAGAGGAGAGCGAGCAAGACACAGAGGATATATAGGAGATAAAGCACTGTAATACATCTCTCGAAATCCCTCTCGGCTGGCTTTGTTACTCAATCAATATATTATATTCCATGAAAAGTAGTGACGGGTAAGTACGGAGACAGCCACAGGTCAAAGTGGAGTCATCAAAGAAGTGTGTGAGGTTTCTGAGAAAATATTTTTTTTCCGCGTAGATATGTGTGTATGTGAGGCGAGGCGTGGGTGGGTTCATTGAGTTCTAACCTCACCCAGACATCATTGAAAATGTCACAGCTGCAGCAGCGTTTCCATCAATTGTAAGTATCAGAGGCGTATTATATAATGCTAAACTCAGTGCAACCTTCCCTGGCCTGTGATGCCACTTTAAAGTTATGATGCACAACTCATTCAACCGTTTTGATAACAGTGATTTGATCTATTTGCACTCTGTAATTGACACTTTATATAGTAGTTTCTATTGTTACTGGCAGGTTCCGCCTTTCCCAGACGTTCCCAGATTCAAACTGCATACCCGTACACAAGGGGATTTTCTAGAAAACGATACATGTACCTCAAAAGCAGGTGCATGTGTGCATTTCATGTCATGTCAAAGACAGAAACTGGTGTTAGATGATATTGTTAACCGTCCTCTTTATCAAGACAGTGTGACGCAAGCAGTCTCCTCAGTCCGCAGGTTGGGTTGGCTGAACTGTAAATGGATACACGAGTAGACAGAGCAGCCACTCAGCTGCCTCCAGTGATGGATACACGTGTCATTGCATACAAAACTGCGGTATTATTAAAACACACTTGCCTCGTCTCATCTGGCCGGGTCGATAGGTTCAACTAATGTGATGCGTAAATACAGGTCAGTAAGAGAACCATGATGTTAGTAATTCAATACTAATCATTTGTCCAGCCCAAATTATAATCACTGTAATGTCCAGCAAGGCTTAACAAAAGTACAAATCAGTTGTGATCAACACCCAACCCCTGTCAACAATGTTGCAATTATGTTTTAAAGCAGCCATATTCCAGTTATCGTGTGTTTATGGCGCTTTAGGGAGGAACACTAGTGTAGTGTTAACCAACCTTTGTTGCCTTGCAAGCGCCTGACTCAGAATTTGCTGATGCTGAATGCTCCCAAAACAGCAGCAGAGGAGTGAAGCAGTGTGAGATCTGAACTAAAGAGGCCACAGTATTGGAGAGGAGAAACAGGCCAGCTATAATTGACTGTCAGAAGCGTCATCTCCTCTCAGCATGTGAGTGAGAAGAGTATGAAATATGCTGCATGATGCCCCTCTGAAGAAGAATAACTGGCCCCATCCAACTCTATACGAAGCCATAATGGCCGTCCTGACAGAGACAATACAGTGTCATCTCTACCCTCTATCCTCCATCAAAACGCTCTTAAACCAAAGTCTCTCTATCCCCACTTTCGTTCCATTCCCCATCTATCAATCTCCACCACATCCCCTTTTAAGATCAGTCGCTGCGGTCAACCAGAGCCAAGCAGCCTGTGTGTGATCGCACATTATCTGTATGTCTGCTGAACCCCGAGCTAACTCTGATGGAGTCAAAGAGGATCGGAGGGAGTCTCATGAACATCTCCAGAGTTCTAGATAATCGTGTGGACATCCCTGATGGATATTCCACGAATATTAATACCAGCACAAATATCCCCCAATACCGTGAATGTCAAATAAATGCAAATAGATGAAAGGATAAAATGCATTTGCACTTGTTCCTCTCCCTGTCATCCATCAAGGCTGCCAGTCATTGATTTAGCCAGACAAACTGCCTTGATGATTATCAGCTTTCACCTAAGCGCTTTATGATTGTGACAGTCACATCGGTGGGATCGAATGCCCTACACTTGGCTGACTTCAGATAAATAATGACTTTGATCAGCCCTTATAATCCGAGGCCAAGCCCAGTTAAGTGGGGTGGTCTTAATACGTTTCTGATGGAATTTCAACTGCAATCAGATTGTCGCCGAGTATTTGTCATGAGCAGCACGACCGGGACGCAGGAAAACCAGATGAATCATTTCTGAATAAATATTTAAAGTGCTGGGGGAATACTGATGATGTATTCACAGCCGTGAGATTTCAAGGCTGGCCTGTGACCTTATCCATGTGACTCACCTACGTTTCATCTGTCAAATTTCCCCTTTATATATTTTACCTCATAAAGCACAAGGTGAAAGGCTTTGGGCCCAATAGGAAACACCTAGGGACTGGGTGTTACACTACATTGAGATTTATTTATGAGACTGGTGCGGCTGCTCGAGTGTTAACGTCATTGTCTATCTTGATTCCGATCATTTTTGCAGCTCTAATAAATTTCATGGCAATCCATCCAGTAAAACCACAACCTCTCGGTCGCGGTAGATGAAAAGGCAGGGCATTACCAAAGCCAGTATGATTCATCATGTGGGAACTAGGGTTGGACGATATGTTTCAATTTTCCAACCAGTAACCTTCAGCCCGCAACTGGTAAATGTCAATGCATTTGCGTATTTAATTGCCTTGTTAAGTCATTGTAAAACATGCTTCATTAAAACTTGACAGAAAAACAACATAAAAGCTACCAGAACTGTCTTAGGTACTTTTCTGCTTTTCGAACAATCACCAACCCTAGTTTGGTCAAAATAAATCCTCAATTCACCACGTTAGATGTGAAAATATTCTGGCTCTACAGGCTGTTTTCCTCCCACTCATTCTGGGTGTGTACTGTGCCACTGAATTGGGTCTGTCCCTGTGAAGCGGTTCTCCTCCTTTCTTTGAAGACAGACCATTAAACTTGAAAAATAAAAATGGGGAAAAAATCACCCAAAAATTTGTCCAACAAAACAACAACCAGCGATAGACTCAGCCAATCACAGATAGTGGATATAATCATCCAATCACCAAAGCCTACTGGGAATCATTAACGTCTGTACCAAATTTTATGCCAATCCATCAGGTAGATGTTGGGGTATTTCACAGGATAACCTGCTGGTAGTGCTAGAGGGAAAGGGAAAGCCAGGGAATTACCAAAGTCATCAAGATGACTCTAGGAACCATCAATGTCTGGACAAAACTCCATGCCAGTCCATCCATAAGTTTTTAATAGTTGCCCTGTAGATATTTCAGTCTGGACCAGCTAACAGACTGACCAACATTGCCATCCACAGGGCCATACCCCAAGAGTGGCTAATAGCAAAGGAAAATATTATCCTATTTTTTGAAGAAACTGTCCAGACACTTGGAACAAATGTTACTTCACATTTTCTTTCATGAACTGTGTATCTACTTTTTATTTCTGCTATGTAAAGACATACTTCCATGTAAGCCCTTAAAAGTTCAGAGAGACAGATAGGGAGATCTTTTTCCCACTGTCTTTGTAACATTCTGTGGATAACAGGTTAACACTGACAGATGGCCAGAGTGGACTTACTGTGGGGCATTATTGGAAAGGAGGGTGGTTCACTTCAACCCCTTGAACTCCTCAACCTCTCTAACTTCAGAATACCACTCATATGCTGCCAAATCAGTTAATTCTTTACATGTTTGAAAAATAAAGAAAGGATCCAATTTCTGCAACCATCACACACAAACAGACACATAATCCCCTTTGATTGATCACTTGTCAACCAAATCCAGGTTCAAAGAACAAGTCTAGAGAAATGTCTGTCTGAAGGCCCATCCCAAACCAAAACAGATACATGTTTTCCCAAGTTACACGGTTAAACCTGGCCTGCAAGAGGAAATTAGCCTCCAGACTAGCAGCGCAAGGTTACCTGAAACCATCCCAAAAAACATCCCGACTGTACAATTCATTCCAGATGCTTCAGCCGACCGTCAAAACTCCACATTATCTCCTCCATCTAGATGGCTCTCTGCCAGTTTCACATTTTTTTGCAGGCGCTCCAGTTATGTCCCAACTATGACTGTGAAGTTATCATCCAAGCAACCAATCAAGCATTTAAATATTTCATTATTGCAACAGTGCAATAGATTTTCCAGTCAGCCAAAACATTTGCAGAAATTCCAAGTGAGGAATTATGTCTCTCAATTTGAAAACTAATGAGCCATTCCACGTGGGACCCACCAAAAGTGGCCCCATGCCCACATTTTGAGCACAAGAAGAAAAACAATCTATAACTGTTACACCCCATGTTGTAGGGAGGTGACAGCACTATCTAAATGCAAGCAAGGTGAAGACATCTGCTGACTCCAGTCTCCAATGTCACAGCAACCAAAAGCAAAGAGCTGACAGGCAGAAAATCCAGATGAACGCCTTGTTCCTCCCAGGCCTCGAATCGAGCTGATGAAGAGGTGTTCTGTCTAGGAGTTGCTGACTTTTGGCAACCTGGGACTGTTCCCCCTGTCGAAGGTCACTGGGTGTGTTGCATAGGCAGAATGAAATTGCTGATGGTGAATTTGTGGTGCAAGCCCAGATGGGTTTTTGTCATTGTGCCACCTGAACCCAGTTACTCTTCCAGACTCCCCTCCCATGTCTCTCGTTTGCATCTTAATCAGTTGTTTAGATTTGACATGTAACACAGATCAATATGGGTCCTGCCAGGTGTGCAGCACCACCCATTAAAATCAGCTTTAGTCTGTTAAAGACAGGCTGATAATGGGACAGAGGACAAGCGAGGGGCAGTGCCTTTGATAAAACCTTCTACAGTGTAGAGGGGGAATGCTCTCTACAAGCTGGGCTGCAGGGGGCATTATTTTAGAGTTTACTTCAAATTAGCCAACATACCATTTCATCTGGAAATATATGCAGGTTAAATCTGTTACCTACAGTATCAACATTATAAAAGATGAGTACACAGCACAGAGTAAAGAGTACATTCAGTTTAATGGTAATTGGAGCACATCACTTGTTTTACATCATATGAATACTGGCAGGTGCATACTGTACATGGACACTTGGGTGTCTCCACAGATGTGTATACTCTGATGTGGGATCCAGGAGGCTCTGTCCTGTAGTTTAAGCTCCTATAACATTACAAATCTGTCTGATCTGTCATTCTTGGTTGGATGAAGTAGAGACGGGAAACACAATATCACTTAGCATTTTGGCTTTATGCCCAGCAACTTTACTGTTTTCAATGCACTCATCAACCTCTTTCCAGCAGCAGCAGTGTTTTCAGCGAAGAAGCTCTGATAACTTAGTGTATGTTACCTGCCTTGTGAGCATAGTGGAGTATCAAGCTGCTACAGAGCCACATATTTTCTTTAAGGAGTTGGAGGACACCAAAACAGAGCTAAAAGGAGAGTGACCATTGGACCAAATTGGACCTGATACACAACTCTGAATGGTAATATTTCTTTTCATGTGTAAGTAAAGCAACTATTTGACATTTCAACATGATATTAGTTTACTAAGTGACAATATCTCAGTGTTGTGTTCACAACTTGTTACACTGCCCCCAAGTGACCAAAAAAATCCATTAATGAAGGTTTAAATAAGAAGAAAGTTTTGTGGTCACTTTGTCACATAAATGTGTAAGACGCATAACAAAAATAACATGAAAAGTTTTGTATCTTAAGTACAGGAGTTCCCAAACTTTCTCATATCAAGGAAACCCACAATAGATGCACATTAGACCACGGACCCCCAGTTTGAGAGTACTTTGTCTCAAGGAGTAATTTTAGTTTTAGGTTTGAAGAAGTCTTTAAAATCAATGGTCAAAGTAGAGTCACTTTAAATAACAATCAATCAAAACTACCAACCCTATTTCTTCACTTGCTGTTTAAACTTCAAAAAAACATCTTGAAAGTTAAAATATATTAAACCTATTGCTGGGCACCCCCTACAACAAGGACCCCTGTTGGTCCCCAGACCCAAGTTTGAAAACCACTGTCTTAGCACATATAAACTAGTTGGTTACTGCATATTGGAAAACCCCAGTCAATCAGATCAGCTACAATTACCTGATTCTTATAACAACCCAGGATCAAGTGAGGTTTCCACATCTGAAAATGAAAGCAGCTACTAACACCTTATTATAATATTATGTTACAACCAGTTTAATATGATAATTGAAAATTAGTGTACGTTCGACCACACCCTGTTTGTCTCTTATGAGCAAGTTACTTCAGAACAGTGAGCACATACACACGCACGCAAACAGAGCTGACCTCGCTCTGGCTAGCATCATTCTGCACGGGTCAACCAGCATGGAGGCCGACTATGCCCAAACCTATCCCCATCCCCCTATCCCTTACTTCCCTCCGCTTCAGTGACTCTGAGGCTAGGCGTGGGCGCCATCCACTCGCCCCACTGATCATTGCTGTTGCCTAGGCGACTGAGCAACCCAGCCCCTCCAGCAGCCCACTGCTAAACGATCAGAAAAGAAGGACATACATTTAGATCAGTGCAGACGTAGAGGGAGACGCAGAAGAAGGGAGACTGGGAAAAGTGGCTGAAATTTTCTTAATATTTGTAAGATAACACACTGTTGACAAGTTTGCCAGTGACGACCACACAAACAACAAAGCATGCACAACTTGTTGAAAAACTTATTTTTTGTGAAAGGCACTGACATCAAATCTTCCAGTGAGTCCATGTCTGTGTGTGTGCGTGAGGCTCATGCTGGCTCTATAACCTCATTCTGTCGGCTGAGCGCTGTGTTGACGGGAGTGAACGGACAGCGGATCAGACAGCAGGTTCACAGGAATCAAGAGAAAGATGGACGCCAATGGAGGGAGAGGGAACGGCTGGAGAAGCGAAGTCTGACGGGTAAGGGGGTGGATAGAAGTTCAAAAAAGTGACCTAGAGACACATGCTCTCTTTCGTTTCCCATCTTCCTGTTCCCCTTTCCAGTCTCAGTCTCATTCCTGCTGTGTCACTAAGAGGAGAGAGACCTACTTCCTCTTTTGTTTATCCAGGAATGTGGGACGTCCTGACAGGCAGGCTTTTCATTGACAGTACACAGCTGAGAGTTCACCCCCGTGGCTCTTTCTTTCCGTTTCTCCTGTGTGGAGCTATGCGTGTGTGTGTGTTTCTATTTCATTATCTCTGTTATCAGACGGCCAGGCAGGCCTCACCCAGGAAGACAGGGTGCTGGGAAACGCAAGCCAGAAAGTGTGAGGAGAGCCCATGCTGTGCTGCAGGGAAACTCTCAAACAACTCAGTGACTGTAGAGGACAAATTTCAAAAAAGTAATTTTTAAAGCTACTACAAGGAGTTTTCAACTGGTTATGAAACAGTCTCACTTTAGTACTGATGACTCTATATGCCCTATGTAATCAAACAAGACCATCGGTGCAAGGACTGGCTATTTCTAAATGCTAATTCTTGATGATTGCCTCCAGGTCGGATTCACCGTGAAATCAGATGAAACAAGTCTGTGCTTACATTTTCCCAGGTAGAGTCCAGTGATTACTATCTTAGCCTGTTAAAATGTTAGCCTGAAAAAGATTTTAATTTAGATCATTTTATTTTTGACACCATATTTTATGGTTATGGCGGCGGAAACACTACTGCTTTTGTCCACAGCGGCCTCTAAAATCAATGAAAAATGAAAGCTTCTTGTACTATCTTTAAAAATTCTAATTTCAACAAAACCTGAATAAGTGAATGAAAGACAATTTAAAGTGTCTTTTGGGTGTAATTTGCAAACACAGAACTGAGAAACACTGAGGCAAATTATATTTCTTCGTGGACTATCAAAACTTTTAGCTGCTTAAGAGCCAGATATTTTCTTTTATCAGTTGGTGGAGACCCAAAACAGAGTTTAAAAGAGAGCAACTATTAGACTTACATTTACCAGGTCGCCTGAAACACAACTCCAAAAGAATTCTAATATTTTTCTTTGTGTGCTTAATAAATCAAGTGTAAATAAAGCTAAACTGTTTGCTAAAACCTTTGACATGATATAATTTACTGTTGTGTTTACAGTTTGTGGAACAGTGGGTATCAAAAACAGCTTCACTCTCTGCTGCTTGTTTTAACATGACCTGATATGATCCTAATTACCTTGAACGCTGTCATTTCAGTTTAGTTGCCAAGTCCTTTTGTGATGATGCAACTCAGAGGTGTTGCCTTTTATGAGAAATGTAACCATTGGGGTGAGGCGACAAGAAATCGAGTCAGTTTCTTGAAGTGCGGACACGAACATGAGTGTGGACAAACAGGATATCAACGACGGAAACATCCTATTCCCGCTTAGATGCCCTTTTTCGGCCCCACAAACAAGCCACACAATGACTTGAAACCACAGCAGAGAGGAAAACACCATTGTGTTGCTGATCCTCCTGTTTCCTTTGAAACGAGAAAGGAGTTCAGACAGAGAATCGGCGAGACACACTTTGACTAGCTGGGTGTTATTGATTGATGTTTTCTTAAGAAAAACACAGATATTAAAAGCCTGGCTGACTCTTTGAGATTCTGCTGTGATTTAAACAAAGTAAACAGGGACTTTGATTCTGTCACATAAAAAGTTAACCCCAATAGATCTTTTATTCAAGTCTGCACTCTCAAGAAAGGGACTTAAATGTGTGACGTGACTTTTATCATTGATAGTTCAACTCAGAGAGAATATTAGCAAATGCTCCAGTCACACATGAATATCAAGGCAATGTCTGAATTGTGTTAGTGTGATGAAACCCACACGCACTGGTGGCGAACTGGGAGGGCTGGTTCTACAGTTTCATTGTGAGCTTTTAGGTCATGTCACTCCCCAAGGGTAAAAGAAAGGGAAACTGAAAAGAGAGCGCGAGGCAGAGAGAGAGAAAACCCTCCAGATCAGAAAGGGGGAAGCGTTCACAATCACAGTGGCACCTCATATATTAAGACACACACACACAAAGAAAGGCCAGGTGCCAAAGACCCCAGTTTAAACACACAATTTTACGACTTCTCAGCAAGTTAATTAGGACTAATTTGAACCTACGTGGGTAGGTTTACAGGGTGACTCAACAGAGTGACTAAACATAGGATGGCACAGCTTCTTAGGAACAGCACATTCTACACGAGAGCACAAATGTATGATTCCAGTGCATGCAGGCTTCTTTTAATAAGAAACAACAAAATCAAATTCAAGTGAATGGTTTGTGTTGAAACACTTGATGAGTCTAGATTTCCAATGACTCACTAACCGATCTGACTGGTTCCTACGAGTTGTGTGAAGCTGATTGGACGAACAGATTCATGGTAATGAGGTCTGAAATGTATTAAGGCCTGGTCACAATTGGCACACTAAAATTAATCAGCCCGTCTTTACAAGTTATTTGGATCTAGAGGCTTGGTGATGTAGTGACTACAAAGGGGGTAGCTGGTGAACTGCTGTGAGTGGGGAGCTAACCAGTAACAACTAACCCTTTCATTTCCTCTGAACTGTGTGGTTTACTCCCCTCTAGGTGTTTTTGTTCACAGGGTTATGCACCATTTTATTCAATAAAGCCACAAGGGAACAGGGAAACAAATTTCAAATTTCAAAGCTTGAGTTTGCTAATTGTCAGTTAGCACTGTGTCTGTGCTAACAATGGATAATAAATTCACAGATTTATACCTGTCTGCAAACCATACATCATACCCTGTTGGTCAGTTTATAGTCCAGCAGAGGAGGGTTAAAGTTCCTTTCCAGATGATTATTAATATGATTAATGACTAATATTTTGTTTATTACCTTTTGAAAAGGGGCTGGACGCACATCTTATATCCCCACCCACAACCGCTGCTTGCATTAGGTTGACTTGTGAAAGAGGTTTCATTGCCTGCATAAATTAGACAGCTTTCAAATTTGTCAAGTACAAAATCTAGCCTGACTTCAGTACATTTGACTGTCAGATTTCAGGGAAGTGTACAGACGTCTCCCTTTTTAGTAGAGGCATTCGGGGAAACCATCTGGTGATAAATTTGCATGAAGTCAGTATAGACATTTTATGCAGCATAGCCACAATAAAAACATTTCTGAGTGGAGGTGATCAAATGTTACAACATAGCTAATAAGCTACAATGGCTTCTTCTATTTGTGAACTTCCCGCTCCCGCAAAAGATTGTACTGTCAAGATGGCTTGACCAAAGTTGAGCCCAACACAAAAAAAACAAACAAACAAACAAAAAAACAACAACAAAAAAACACAGATTTACTTGACCTCTGCAAGTGAATCCATTGGAACTGAATTTATTTCATCACAAAATGCGGCCATTTTATATGCAGGTTTGACCAAGCCTTTAGGTATTAGAAAAGGCGGGGAGGGAGAGGCCACTATAAATCTTTCAGAAATGAAGGTCCACTGTTTTAGCGTGCCGTCTCCAGCAGTCACCAGAAGTCAAGCCTGATTTAACATCTCTCTGGCCCCTGGCGCACACGTGGAAAAACAAACACACACATACCGGTTTGTGTGCAAGTGAAGGATAAAGCCACTGTGGCTGCATAAATGTGCTACAACCAGCCTCGGTTGTTCCTGCACAGCTGGACTGAAGCCCATTTACTAAATCAATGTTTTATTTACTGCATGTTTTATTTCAATGCACC
>JAJHUR010092223.1:0-19266 GCA_027495735.1 Lutjanus campechanus | reverse complement strand
GCTTTGCTGTGATTGTAAAATAATTTCATCTTCACGGAGGAATTGGTCTTCTCCTGCTCTTTCTTTAGCTTTAATCTGTGGGATGTTTCAGTTTTTCTGTGACTTGCCCCTTTACTGAGTGTTTTGTGCGCTCGACTCCCCCTCCTTGCTGTCGGCGCATGGAGAGCCATGTTTTTCCTACGCTGTTCTTCGCTGGACTGTTAGTGTGTAACCTTCGTCTGCGTCTCCCCTAATGGAGAATGTTAGATATTCTACTGTGCTGTACGACTGGGGCGCATATGAGGGCCTGTGATGCTTCATTACACATTATACTGTGGCATAATAGCTTTTATAATACTGTAACTCAGTTAGTCATTCAGTTACTTTTTGAGAGCAGTAACTAGTAACTGTAAGTACTTATTTTCAGTAACTTGCCCCAAACTGGATGCAACCCTATCACCAAACAAGGATGTGGATATTGGCCCATTCTGCAAAGTAGTCCATGTTCTGTGAAAAAATATTTTTAAGTCCAACACCAGTGTTTTTAAAATTCCCTCTCTATAATATCTGTGCAGGATGCTTAGAGAAAGATTGTATTTATGGCAAACTATGGTTAAAGTAAGGTTAGGGCTATATGCAGCTAAAACAGTTGATTAAAGTAAGGGCAACATTGTTGCGCATCATAAAAAGTGAAACATCTCACACTATTTCCTGCATTCACAGTGAAGGTTGGCCTTGGGTGAGTTCCAGCATTGTCCAGTATGGACCTAAATCCTAGCCATACTGGGCTATCTATCCCAGATCTAAGCCAGCAGCTTGGTCAGGGACTGACTGGGGAACTGACCAGGCATACATGTTTTTGATGGTGAAGAGAACCGGAGGACCCAGAAGAAATTCTCGCAAGCACGGGAAGAACATCCACAGCCTTCTTACGACTTTCTCCCTGTGAGGCAAAAGTGCAAACCACTGCACCTCCATGTCGCCTGAACCTTTAGCAGGTTCAACCCTTAATTTTCTTTTTTCTTTTCTTTAAATCTCATGTTGAAAACATTCTTGATGAAAGCATAAATAAATAAGACATAAATAAGCTCAGTTTAAGACTCAGTTTTAGGGTATAGGACAAACAGATGAGACTTCAGTAAGCTCCAAATTAGAATCTCATATATTTCTCATTCTCCAATTCTTCCCTAACTGCAAATGATCAATGTAATGATGACACAAGGGACAGTCAAATACATTGTGATGTGCAAACTGTACATATCATCCTTTATTTTAAACGTGTTTTAAAATTGTAATCCTGCCAAACCTGCTCCATGTAATCAGTTACTTCCCAAGCCTGATTGTCAGAGTACTCCAGGTAGCGTATCCAGGTTTCTCACAAGGCTACAAAAGAACTTCAGCCTGATGCTTTCATGAGAGAGATGTAACAGAGCGATGCACAAAAGTGACGGAAGAAGAAAAAGCAAGAAAAGAGGGAGGGCAGTGAAAGAGAGAAAAATGAGGGAGGTGAGCTTACCCTCTGACCCAACGTTCCATTTTATCCCAGAATACTTTGGGGCCCCCTGACAGACGCCTAATGCCTCACATGGACGCACATGAATGTACATTTACACACACACACACACACACACTCCTGCGGATGATCTTTGATGTGCTTATGGGGGTGGTTGATTTCATTAGCAGGGCGCTAAAACATTAGCTCTCATCTCTCATTCTTCTTCTTCTTTTCTCGTCTGCAAGTTGACTCTAAGAGATGGAACGACGTGCGTGCACTTGCACACACGCAGACAGACAGCGAGCTGGATGTCAATAGGTTTGTTTTGGAGCCAGGATCAGGTGGTTCACTATGTAGGTCAGAGGGAGAATAAAAGGAGAGAGAAGCCATGTGTTGGTATCCTCAATAATTAATCAACCCTTTTGCTTTCTCTGCCTCTCTCACTGGCTGGTTTGACGGTAGTCAGGCATGCAAACATGGGCAGAAGAGGAGACAGTCAACCGCACATCAAGCCGGGGAGTTTATTTGTCCTCAGGGAGCCTTTAGCTAGGATAATCACCTCAAGGAGCTTTTAGCAAGCTGCTGTCATCGCCAGTTTGTCAAAATTCAGATTACACGTTGAAAAGTCTCCATTTTTAGTATGGATTTTTTTTCTGTGAAGAAGCTGCTTCTGAGGAACGCAATCGTGTCCCCTGATCCGCGGTATCATCGTGTGATCTCAGAGAGAGAAAAAAGGGGGAGCCCATGACGTTGGTGGATTGCAAAGAAAGGTGGTGCTGCCGAATGATTGACGTCTACACCCGTAGTGAACGCTTAGGTGACCTCATACACACACAGGCAGGCTGGTGACACAGGATATCCTGCCGTGGGCGTCAGCCTCGGGAAGAGGAAGTGCAATCTGCAGAGGCTTCAGTTTGAACGTCCTCGCTATACGGCAAAAATATTAGTATGGAGACGCCACAACACCACAGAGGCATACAATATATGAGATAATACTAAATATAAACGTACAGATAAAGTCATGATACATGAATATATCCTAAATGAAACTGTCCTGTTAGACATTTCAAATGTCACATGTCTGAAGAGTTGTATTAAAGGGACAGTTCACCACCAAATCAAAATTACAGATCATCGCTGTCCAATTAAAAACACTTCTCTCCAAAATGTCTTCAAGTTTCCAGGAGCAAAGAAAAACAGTAATGTTTTCAGCTGGATAGCAGTGCATTTTTCAGATACTCCAGCGGCTTTGTAAATGGTTTGTTTGGCTTAAGACGTATAATTAGACTGAAAGGTACTCAGCAAAAAAGGCATATTTTTTTTCCAAAATTCTGGACCTGGATTCTCAGGTCAAGCAGGAACTACTTTCTTTCTGCAGTAGAAACTACCAGAACTACTTTGTTTAGTAGGACAAAAGTTCACAGACAGTAGTAATGAGATTTTTTTTTAGGATATTATACACGTTAATGATAAATTGGGAATATTTAGCCTCACTGAAGAAGCCTACATCTCCAGAGAGTCACTAAAGGAAGATTTTGATGCAACTTTGCAGAAATAGTTGGACAGTTAGGGTTTTTTTTTAACATGTGAGGACAGGAAAGTGGAAGAGAGAGTTGGGGATGACATGCAGCGAAGGGCCACAGGAGGGATTCAAACCCAAAGTCACTGCAGACGACTCACAGCCTCGGTACATGGGTCACACGCTCTACAAACTGAGCTACCAGGCCACAGCCAGTTATGTTTTTAATTATCCATAAATCTTTCTGATACATGACTTTCTCTTACATAACAGCCTTTCTTTTTCACCCCATTTACACCTGTTACTAAAATGGGATCCATAGCTGGACACCTTATCCAGATAATAAACAATGAAGCATTCAACACTGACTGTTCCTCCCTAAAATCGGTACAATATTTACACAGCCATTGCAGATCCTTGTCAGGAAAACTAAAAAAAATTGTTTAAGGCATATGAACGAACGGAGAAAAAAAAAGTATTCTCGTGAAAGAGAGTCGTGGACAAACAGAAGGTAGGAAGCGCAGGAAGTGGAGGGAGTGAGCAGGGAGCTAGCGATGGAGGCAGGGAGGGAGGGGAAGCTCGACGCCTGAAGCAGATGGGGAATAAAACAATGGGGGAGCTGTGGCACGGAGGGATTCCCCTACATTCCCCTGTTTGACAGAGACACAGGGGCCAGCAGTGACAGCAGTGTATTTACACACAGCCTGCTTGTCATGTGCTGGAATGAGAACCAAGGGGCACATGTGTTTGTGTCTGTGCACAGAGGGTTTATTGTTGCAGGACACCGACGAGTCCATAAAACAGAATCTCCTGTGAAAAGAACATTAGCAGTGCGACCTTTTCGTTGGAATAAAGATGCAGAAGAGATTCTTTGCTTTTGCGGTTTTGAGCGGTTTGGGAACACATAACTGCTGATGTGATGAGAGGCTGCAGTTATGAACACATTGTGTAACTAGTTGCGCAGTGCAGAGCTGCCTGACCTTACACAACAGACCCAAATATTTCCGCAGATACACACACACACACACACACGCGCGCGCACACACAAACACGCACACACAGGCATGTTCTCACCCACATCATCCCACTGGAGTAATGGGGTCACAGAGAGTTAGCTGAGAGCTGTGCCGCTCTCCTTTGTCTATCGATGATTTCTCGTCCTTTTTATGTAGCCTCAGGTGTCTCCATCAGCCTGTGTAACCGGCTGTGTTCCATCAGGGCTCCAGCACCTTTTCTCAAGTTAAATTCAAGCACTTTTCATGCATTTTCAAGGTGCATGTTAAAGCTTTTCCAGCACCTACCAGCAGTGTTAAGTTACATATTTATACACATACTGGCTGATCCGATTCCAGTACCTGAATTTGGATGTGAGTTGAACTCAATGCCCTAACACATTAGAAGCAACAGTATTTTTATATTGAATTTCAAATTTTTCGTTTCAGAGGCGTTTCAGCAGTTTACTTGCTCAGATTTTGTTGATTAGCTCTTCTTTTCTTGCTCTTTTTGCTTCAGCCATGGATAAGCAGGCTGTGTGGTTAAACAGTTTCTTTTCTGTCTGTCTTTATGGTCATGAGTCTGCACAGGGTCTTTTATTTTGAAAATTAACCCTCTCCCTGCCTTTTCTGTGTCTGACTTCCATCCCGTTCAGTCTGCTCTGTGTTACTTGACGCGGCATCCGTCAAAAATAGATTTTGGTGCGTATTAGTGGAGTGGAGAGCTGCTTCTGGGGCGCATCAAGGCGCTGCAGGTGGAATCACAAGTATTGTGTAGAATGGTTGTGAACAGCTCCAGCTGACGTGGCGCAGCCGTAACACGACGCAGTCGCACCTGGTGGAATTTAGCCATTAAAGTTATATAAGACCTGCACAACAGTGTTAGAAACAGGTTGTGATTGTGGAAAAAAAGAACAAAAAAGCTGTGAAAATTTGTCAGAAATCAGGAGAAAGACAGGAGCATTGTGATCCCAGGAAGAAATAGGGAGAGAGGAATGAAAAATGAGAAAATCAGGAGGGTTGGCATTTATCATTATAAGCTGCTGTCTTGCTTTTCTGTGTTTTGAGAGTAAAATATTTCTAAACATGTTGAGGACTGTTACTACATCATTCTGCTGCAGACTGTCTGCTCCTAAAACTCTTGGAGACAAAAAAGGGGGACTAATTACTAATTAGTTAATTAAATTGTGCTGCAGAATTTTGGCTATGGACTTAAAATTGTATTGGTACATATTTACGGCATAATTCATAAAAACTATTATGTCATCTGGGTCCGGCACCCGATAGCAATATGGGATTGGATCGTCCAAAACTCAACAACAAAAATGATGTTTCAGAATAGCATTCTCCAGAAGGGTAACAAGTTAAAAGAAAACACAACAAAGTTTCATATTTCTAAATGTGTCACCTGTCTGCAAGTCATCGTGGTATCATCTGTCTGAGCCAACATAAAACAATCACTGTCACCGTTCAGTCAGAAAGCTGTGTATTATCAAAGTAATGCAATAATAAGTTCAAGCACTTTATCCAAAACCAAGCACTTTTCAAACCTTGAAAACACCACATTAAAATTCAAGCATTTTCAAGGATTTCAGGAACCCCTGCACCCAACTGTCAATTTGATTGGTTCATCCAGCTGTATGTCTTTTTTATTCACTACTCGGTGCAGAATGACTCTCGGTTGTCGCCAAGTTTCAATCCAAGTTTAACACAAAAGTTAATCACATTTGGTACATTTTATTTGTAGGGGTAAGACTGACATGACACCTTCATAACCATGACATGACACCTGACATGAACATGAAAGAGTCTATATTAATGCTTAAGTATTGTTAGGTTAATTACAGTTTGAAATTAACCAAGCCAGCAATGCCTTTGTTATGACAACTTGACGTTACCAAACTCAAATAAATTATTTAGCTGTTGATGTTTTAAAGTCTGTAAAGCATTTAGAAATGTGTGTTTTGTTTGTCACACCACAGAAACATGATCCTGCTGCATAATTTGAATTATTTTAAAAAGTATTTAAAATTAGGTCACAAAATCATTTTTAAAAAAATGAGCACTTTTCTCTGCTCTTAAATGCTGTGGGCGTGTCCCAAGTGGTAAACACCACTATGACCTGAAACATGGACGCTGCGTCCAGCAGCTTTATTGGACTTATAAAGACATGTTTGAGCCACCAGCTCCAGAGGACAGAGACCCATCAACTTGTTTGAGAATCAACTCGTTCCTCTTAGTGTACAAGACAATGGTATTTTTTTTTTCTTCAGCACCAGGTTGTTGGAACTGAAGTGAGCAGTAACCACTGGACCGAAAAAGTCACTGAGGATACTTGCATGACTGACTGTTGGGGAGGGTGGGGCTTTAGACTTGTCATAAAGATGTCATTAAATGCTATAAGGCTAGTTTGATGACAGGGTACACTACTGAGGTTATTTAAAGAGTTACCTGATGAACAGAGTAAGACCCGCTGTTGTGTGACTACATCCTGGTATGAAAACACACAGGCATCGTAGCTTCAGCAGCTAACATTAGCTTTTGGAGGGAGAAAGCCATGACGTCACTTGCGCGACTTCTGGGTTTGTAGTCTTTGTAATTATGTAGCTTCACAGTCTGATGCTTCAACAGTTTTACGACAAACTGTGACTTTCTTGACTTGAAAATGTATCATTTGAATTGACAAACATCAAACGTGTGATTTGTGGCACAATTCAAAAGGGATCAAAAAATTATTTGTTTGTTTATATTTTTTTTCCGAAGTTAGGTCCCATGGTGGTCCACTGGAAGCGGAACTCTATGTTGTCAACACGATGAAACTCTTAATGAAGTCAGTCTACAGACTTGCCACTGTTGGGACAGTGGTTAAATGACTTGAAACGAGCCACAATTTAAGTTTGCGTGTGTGTGTATGCACGCGTCATGCGCTCCAGTACTTAAAAAAAAAAAAAAAAGCACTACACCTCTGGCTATGTAGTTCTTGTTACAGAGCTCCAGTCTATCAGAATACTGCATAACCTCAATAGTCCCTCCATCTGACTTCACAACAGACATACCCATTATATTCTATACTGTAAAGCTGTGCTGTCCCCCGCTGTGCTCCCCCACTCCATCAGTCACACACAGACATGCACACAGTTTCCTACAATCCTGCAGGATTCCTGTTCTTGCCTTGTAACTTGACTGTGTGTGTGTGCACGCGCACGCGCACGCCCTCATATATTCATCATATTTAATTACTAAATTCAGCTTGATCTGTTATTCTACTCTACTCACGCAAGGGGCACACACACACACAGACAGACGCACACACACTGCAAAGAAATAAAGAGGAGAAGCTTGTTTCTAGGTTGACTCTTAAGAGCGTGTGTGTGTGTGCGTGTGTGTGTGTGTGTGTGTGTGCGCAAACACAATGCATACATGCACAATTTTGAAAATGTCGTGACGCAGACTGTCTTTGTTCAGCTTGGTTCTTCTGGCTGCTCTGACTGATGTGTCTAGTGTACGGCTATAAGCGTGTATTATGTGTCATGCTGTCCTTCATCTGATCCATCCATCATGGAGTCGTTATCCTGTGCAGGGTTGCCGCGTCCTTCTTCTTTTTACTCCTCGCTTACATACTTGTAAGCGAGGAGTAAATGCTCAGCTCTCTGGACCAATCAGGCTGCATGTTGGCGTGTTTTGATCTAATCGTAGGAAAATGATCTTACATTTCTCTGCTTTATAAATCCAAGCAGGGGCGTTTCCAGACTTTTTTTTTTGATACGGGTGGTCCAAGTGGGGCACTGATGTGGCATGAAGTGTTTGCACCCATGCACACATGAATGTACCATTTCTCATATCGACTTTAATTACTAACATAACATAATGCTACATATAAAAGAAAACAATGCACTCATCGAACAGTTGGTTGAAACTAAGGTTCCGCCTCTCACTGAACAGATAACCAATCATACTTGAGGACAGTGAGGTGGTATTTGGGGTGGCCAATGAAATTTTAAGGGTGGCCACTGCCCACCCCACCACCTAGAAAAGCCCCTGCATCCAAGTGACTGCCAGATAGAGCTGAACTCATTATTATATTAGGACAAATAACTCATCCACAAGGCTGTGAAAATTGAGAAATGAACATCTCTGATTCTGATTTTATGAACGCTATAAAGACAATAAACAGAAATGATTGAAAAAAATTAACAATAAAGAGTTACTAACTTTTATAAAGTGAGAGAAAATCATTTGCTTTCCTGAATACAAGATATTAGAAAAACAAATGCTGGGATTAAATTTTTTTAACCTGTCATTTTTAACTGAGAAAGCTGTCATTTATCTGCCTTCCATCAACAAATTCTTTTTATTCTTTGTTCCTTGAGGTGTTAAAAAATGCAACACCCTTCCCTGGAAGGGCTTTTATGAAAATGAGAGAATGAAAGAGCGCGGTAAAAAGAAGGTAAGCTGTCAAATTTGGATGCTTATAAAGAACGGTGATGTTGAATTTCTCATAAACAAATTATTTTAACAAAAATCTTTGTTTTTAAATGCGATGGTGCAACCTTGTAAGCTTAATAAAATGAAATGTTAACTTCTCATGTTAACTACTCTCTATGTGAATTATTCTCCTTCTTTATATCTTATATATACACACACATGCATATACATATATACATATATATGCGTGTAGTTTATTTGAGTCCTAATATTTAAAAAGCACATCCTGGACTTAAGTGACCAGATTTATAAAGATATATTGTTATCCTTATAAGGTTGTCTTTAAAAAAAAAAAAAAAAAAAAATCAGTGTTACCTCTATTATCTTAAGATTTTATAAGTATACGTCAATTTTAAGCCTTTCAAAATAAACACGTCCTTTGTGTGGAGCAGTTGCTTCCTCTCATTTTCTGCTGTTTCTCATACTTCAAGAAACTGAGCACCGAGTGTGACAACATGATCAGCCGATATCTGAGGTCAAGCCGCTGAAATAAATGGACTTTCTGCACCATCCTGCATTTCTTTAACACCTGGACCTAGTACAGGTCAGACCATCAGGCCTGTGGGAGACCTGCAAACCACAGCATGTATGTGCTTCATTCAAAAATGGTCAAACCCACAGCACCTGCAGAGTACTTACAGTCTCAGTACATGCAGCGCACGCTCTCAACTCTGCTACCTTGCCACCATGCAGAACAATGTTCAAGCTATCATTACCATGTATATGAATATATTTCTGTGTGTGTCAGTTAAACTTTAATGCTCATTGTATGTTGCAATTTTGTTGCAACTGGGGTTTGCTTCTCACTGACCCGTAAATAATGACAACAAAGGGATATCCACCAGCAGGGCACAACACACACACACACACACAACAGAGAAGCATCATCATGTGCTATATATAAAAAAAGCACAGACCCATATACACACAAATCCACACCACCCCGCTGGCCATGACATGCACATAGCACGCAATGCTATATATATATATATATATTTATATATATTTGATACAGCTTTGTACATACCAACACACAAGCACACACATGCACATACACACACCAACTTTAGTGGATGTGACATACGGTACATGTAGGGCTGTGACACTTATGTCTTACACGCGATGCCCTGAACTGTGTGCCCTCGTGTCATTTGCTGCTGTACAGTAACAGTAGAGACCTCCCCCCACTTTAACATGAAGACACTCCAGTGCACTGATGAATAAAAACTCTGAGGAGAAACATCATTTTAAAACACATGGGGGCTGATGACCAAATAAAATGCACTGAACTGTTGCTGGTGTTGGGTGGGTACAACGCTGTACAAATACTAAAAAAAAATATTATAGGTTTGATTACATTTTTATGTTTTTTCTTGTTCACCTGGACCCCTGATGTAGTAAAGTTTTGTGAACATGGTGTCTTTAAATGAAAAAAAATAGCAGGTCTTATAACACCCATTTTATCTGTATCAGAGGGGAAGTAACTAAGTACAAATACTTTGTGACTGTACTTACATTTTTCAGGTATCTGTACTTTACTTGAGTATTTCTTTTCCTGACAAATTTTTACTTTTACTCCCCTACATTTGAACACAAATATTTATACAGTACTTTACACTAATTACTTTAGTTTTATTTGCAAGATGAAAACAACATAAAAAGATGTAATAAGATGAAAACGATATAACAATATCCACCAAGACAAAAATGATATAAAAGTTGAAAACAACGTAAAAGACGTAACAGGACAAAAACACCATAACAATAGACCAAGATGAGAACAATGTAACAAGACGTAACAAGATGAAAATGGTGTAAAACATGTAACAAGACAAAAAGGACGTAACAAGATTTTAAAAAATGATGTAACAGGATGAAAATGACGTAAAAGATGTAACAAGACAAAAACATAGCAACAATACACCAAGATAAAAACAACATAAAAAGAGAGAAAATGGTGTAAAAGACATTGCAACGCAAAAATGACGCAACAAGACAAAAACAACATAACATTACACAACGAGATGAACATGACATAAAAGACACAACCACACAAAAACAATATAATAAGACAGAAACAAGACAAAACAGGATATAACTATAAACTATAAACTAAACAGGATGAAAAAGACTTAAAAACAACATAAAAACGTAACAACACGAAACAGACAGAAGCGACTCTCAACTGTGGAGAAAAGGTGAGGTTCAGTTTGCTTTGCACAGACACAACTAGTAGAAATGTCCTTCGGAGGACACTTTTTATTTTTACACTTTGAGTACATTTCAGAGCCTGTTCTTTTTCACTTTTACTGCAGTAAAAAAGATGAATCGGTACTTCTACTTTTACCAGAGTCTTTTCTTTACACAAGTATCTGTACTTGTACTTGAGTGCAGAATGTGTGTATTTTTGCCACCTCTGCTAGTCATATCAGACTGCTATAACAGGTTGCCATTCATGAAAACCCTGTTCTTCTTTTTGTACTGGACACATGACTGGACATTACTGCCCAACCACAGAACTGTACAGAACACTCTGCTTCCGAAACACAGCATGGAATTTCTATTGTCTACATTATATTCTTTGTAAGGTGCCAGGCTGGATATGGCCTGTGATGCCTTGAGTTTGACACATGCCCTCTAGGATGGCATCTACTATTCTGTACCTTTCTGAAGACCGCGAGCGTTCTGCTAACACAAGGCCCAGGAGACATCAAACCAACATAGAACAACACGCTGTACAAACGCGCTCCGCTTCACATGGCATGTACAGTAGGCCCTACAGTACGTTGCATGTGTTCTGCCTGTAAATGTGAGCTATGAATGCTGTGCCTCCTTCAACATAGCGTGATCGTTTCTGTGCTGTAAATTATGTGTGATGTCAACCATAAATGCCTTTATACATGCGTGCGTGTTTGTGTACATTTTCCTTTTGACCCCGGGCAAACGGAATCACAGCGTTGTCAAATCATGTTTGTTTTCCTTCTTTTATCATTTTTACCCTCTCCGTCTGTTTCGCTTTTCATCTCTATTTTTACACCTCTGTCTATCCTGTCTTTTTCCTCTGCATTTTGCTCTCTCTCTCTCTCTCTCTCTCTCTCTCTCTCTCATACCTGTCTCTCCATGCGACTCTCGCCCTTCCAATCCTGTCCCTGTCACTCTGTGTGATTTTCTTGTCTATCAACCTCATTCGCTTTATTTCTCTCAGTATTCCTATGTTCCAGGCTGTCTATATTCCTGTCTCCCCATCCTCATATCTCTCTTTCTCTCTGAAAAGTGTAACCTACTTACAGCACAGCTGTCTGATGAATAATGGAGGAGAGACAGTTACTATCAGCGTCTCCATCAGCAGGATCCTGGCTTTGATCTCTGCTCATCTCCCCTTCCCTACTGCCTTTCCTCACAACTTTCCTCCTAAGTTTCTCCTCACCTCCTTCCTCCTTTAAACTTCAGCTCTCCTCTGTTTCTCTTCCTCCTGTCAGTTTTTGCAAAAGCACAAGACTAAATTTATCCACAAAACCACTGATGAAAATTGTGATTTTGGCTTAAAGGAGAAATCTGTAATATATTTACTGTAAGAGATCATAAAGTGACCAGGATGTGTCATCAGATATCAAGGAAGCAAGTTACTTTGAAATACTTGCTTCACTTAACATGAATGCTACAGCTGCAGTGTCCCCCAGTGTCAAATTTGCATTCCAGACTGCAATAACTGTTTTGTATTTCTGTTGCACATTAATCAGAGTTCAAATTAATGCTGAATTTTTCGACAAACGAGTAAGTGTCTGTTTATGTGTTGTAAGAAATCATTAATAATCTTGTAGAAGGAGTAGATGTTTACAGCTATTAAAATGAGCAAAATGTTAATGGGGTTTGGCAGGCAGTGAGGCAGGCAGCCCCTTAACTCATCATCCAGTGTGTTTACACTTTACATCGACAACTGTCAGTTATACTACATATAGTTACAGCTGATCAACTTGCAGTGATTGTTGTTCTGTTATTGTCAATTTACGAGTTTGCAAACATCCTGTGCTCCTGCAGAGCTCCTGCAGCCTTCCTGCCTCTGCCATGCCTAGGAAGGGGGTGGTGGGGGAAAAAATGCTTCAACCATAGATGTCTGTGAAGGTTCTCAGTCGTCCAGGTCATGGTATTCGTAGC
This sequence comes from Lutjanus campechanus, assembly GCA_027495735.1. Classification (NCBI taxonomy): domain Eukaryota; kingdom Metazoa; phylum Chordata; class Actinopteri; order Lutjaniformes; family Lutjanidae; genus Lutjanus; species Lutjanus campechanus. The sequence goes on along the minus strand of JAJHUR010092223.1, from coordinate 6,641 downwards.
AAGGTTTGTCGTACAGGCAACTGGACTTGATAGAGTTCTTGAAGCTTCTTCAGTTCTCACAAATTGTTGGGGGATAAATATCATGTTTTGTTTGAATGTAAAAATTCAACCATTCTTGAGTATAGAAAGAGGTACTTGCCAAAATATTTTGTTAATCGTCCATCTATGTTTAAACTCATATTACAACTGCAAACACATAAACCTAGGGTAGTAGGTAAATTAGGTGCTTTTTTTGAGCAATGTCCTGCCTTTATTTAAATGACCTAGATTGTTATAGTGACCTATTCTTGTCATTTACCACTGTGTTGTTGTTTTATTTTAAGTTTGTACTCCATACCACGTTGTGTGGTCTAGAGTAAATTAAATAAACTTGAAACTTGGTTTGGGAGTTCAGGTATTAAACCACTGTGTGGTCGTTAACACCTAGAGGGGCATGTGACTCAAGTGCCCACCCTTCCATTGTGTGGACCTTGGGTTTCACCTGGGGGGAGGTGTGAATGAGAGTCAACCATAGACTGCATATTAAACAGCATTACAACCATTTAATATACTGTCTATCACTGTGAGTTTATATAGAGACATTGCTGCTGCTGCTGCTCTAGAAACAACATTTTATTATTTTTAAAACATCAAATTCTATTCCTGCTCTAATTTCTTTTTAAAAAATGATGATAAAAAAGCTTTAAAAGCAGTTATTTAGTGATGAAAAAGAACCTAGAAGTGCTGTTTTTAAAGTTACGGCAGAATCCAAAACATGAGTGAGCCTATTCCAGGCAATATTAATGTGAGTGTTATAATAGACTAAATTAAATATTTACTTGGTAAATATTGTTTTTGAGTGCTGAAAATCCATACTGATTTTCCATTATATCTTAAATACTTTTGCTGGTATGGTCATTAAGTTGGCACTAAATTTAATTCTAAGTGGTATTTTTATAAGTCTTAGATTTAACCTTAAACCCTGGAGTCACCGTGAATAAAACTTGGGTGGGGCCTTTCGCATTTTTTGCGAGTTTCACAGCCACCGTGGTCTCTCATACACGGCTGTGCTGAGGCAAGCGGTATTCAGTTGGTTAAATCACCAACCTCACTGCTAGATGCCACTAAATCCTGCACACTGGTCCTTTAAGTGAGAAAATGTAACACCTCTTACCCTACTCTGCATCCCTCTCTTGCACTCTTTTACCCTCGACTTCATCCTTCACACTTCACACTCCTCCATTCACACCCTCTCCTCCTTCGTGCACACTGTCTGCTGATTGTTCCTCGCCTTGTCCTGTTTTCTATTGACAACACTTGGATTTTTATTACTGCTTGACTTTTATTCATCTGGATCTTTTTAAACTTTCTTTTCATGTTGGATGACTGGTCAAAATGTTATGTGTTACATCTAGTTAAATGAGTACAGCTGTACATTTAGTTTGTGTGCATTGCTACTAACTGGCAATAACTAAAACTGGATGTGGACCCACATGGCGGAATTATCTTGCCATGGGGCCCGGGACAAAGATGAACCTGGGCCCCTTATTGACCCCCCCATTCTTTCCCTTCTATGTGCAAAGTGTACAGCATTACCAATTACTCTTCGATGAAAGACTTAAAATGAATGTCTGTAACAAATTTCATGGCAATCCATCCATAAACCAACACCACAAGTTTGGCTCAAAAAAACTGGTTGAGATATACCCAAAATCCATGAAACAATCTTTGAGTGACAACAGTGCACATCTGCTTGCAGCCCCGTGAGGGCAGAAACAAAAAGTGGTGAGGCCTCCAGTACCTCCCGCGCTGGGCGCCATTGAGCAGATTCACCGAGCTGTCACTTTTTCATCTCACAGTGATACAGACACAATGATTTTCTCCTGCTGCTTTCACATTTAACCTATAACCCTCATCCTCATCTCCATCCTCCTCTTGCTCTTTGTTACTACCCCCCATCCCCACCCCAAACCCATTTTCACCTCTCCCCTGCCTCTGTGGTTTCCATAGATTTAATGTCCAGTATCGATTAACAGGCAGCAATGAATGTGATGTGTTTCCCCTTTCTCCGCTCATATTTTAACCAGCAGCTAATCAATACCGGGAGGCCTCCCAGCAAGGACATAGGCTCACTTATAGCAAAGGATTTAAGCTTTGTGTGTGTGTGTGTGTGTGACAGGGGTGTACAAGATGTGTTAGAATGTATGCATGAATGCATGAGTGGTTGCTAATGTGCCGCTACATCTGTATGTGCAAAAATACCTGCAAACTCATACAATATTTTGAATACACTTACCTAATGCTCTGCAAGTTTCTATAAAGCAGTTAAGTCACACTAAGCAAGAAAGAAAATGAAGATCAAGAAAACATTCTAAATAATTTGATGACAAAAATACCACACAGTAAAATGCAAACCATTTTGATATGGCAAGGTCTATCATTCAAATCGCACAGATGAGTGTTGACAATCAGTTTTCAGTGAATCTCTATGTACGCAGGTAGGTCATTAATGGCAGAGAACATCTGAGCCTTCAATTAAATTGAAGTAAAACAGTATAATACTACAATAAAAAAAAGTCCCGTATTCAAAAGATAGGGGAATTTACGGTGGCCGACAAGTACAAACGCGCTGCAAATACAGAAACGTGCTGCAAATACAGAAATGCGCTGCAAATAAGAAAACAAATGCAAAAAGACTTTCATAATACAGTAAAAGATGAGGCCACATGTGGGAAAAAGAAAGAAAGAAAGAAAGAAAGAAAGAGTACATACTTTTTCATGTAGCCTCTCCCGACTCCAATTTTCCTCCCACCAATAACTTTCTTCTTCTCATTCACTCATCTGCTCCACACGTTGATACGTCCGACTGATGCACACATTGAAACTACAGAACATTTATTTTATGAATGTAATGTTGCTCACGCCTTTTGGGATGATTTGCATTATTGGTTGTTTCCTAAATTTGTCAATTTCTCTAATCTAACAAAGGAAAATTTTAATATTGTATCTGATGAAGGTGGAGCTCATTGTAATTTTTTGACATCAGTGGGTCAGTCAAGCACGTATCATATTTTATATGTCGATGATACAGTCAAATATTAGCTTGTAAAATAATAATTAGTCAAATGAGTTTAGCGGAGTAAAAAGTACTATAATTCCCTGTGAGGATGTAGTGCAGTACATGTGTAAACAAAATGGAAATACTCAAATGAAAAACAAAACTCACATGCAGGTACAGGACTTAAGTAAATGTACATACAAGCAGTGTTGGGCAAGTTACTCAGGAAGTGTAATAAGTTACTTTCTTACTTATTACTTCTTTAAAAAGTAATATTACTACTTTACTTATTACTTGCCAGTAATTAGCAATACAACTTGTTATATTACCATATTACTTTTGTACCTTGCTGGCAGCCTTGTTGCACTGTTGATCCAGTGAACTGTTAACACCCAGAAAGCATTTGTTTCTTGTGGTGATCAAAGGTCCAAAAAATACATTTGAATTTGAACATGAATTCAACAGCAGTGTCTCTTTCTAGAAATCATGACATGGTTACTCAAGATAACCCTCAGACCTTGTTGTGAGCAGTTCCATGCAGGAACTACTTTCTCTCTATGATAGAATCTACTAGAACTACTTCCTTTCTGCTAAAAAGAGCATAGTTTCTGCATCAAACTGCTCATGGTTTACAGAAAGATACACTGCACTTCTGTTAAGTTTCAAATGTATTCTTTGACCCTTTGAGCACCACAAGCTGAGCGCTATCTAGTTCCATAATATTGGCGGGAAGGCAGACATCTCTATGGCCCTTACCTCCAAAACTTTGCAACTCACACCAAAAATACCTAGAGAACGAAAAATATCACTACAGGTAAGAGGAAAAACTTGTTTTTTTTAATTTATTTTAGAGTGAACTGTCCCTTTAAGTAAAAAAATTGAGTACTTCTTCCACCACTGTATACAGGCAAATATGTACATGTTGCCACTGCAGGAGTGGGGGGGGGGGTGGCAGATGACCAGGGGAGACATATAGGGCCCTATCTTGCACCTGCCACAAAGCCATTGTGCTGGTGGCGCAGGTGGCTTTGCTATCTTACAGTTGCCATTTTTGCCATGTCTGCAGATTGCAAATAAACTTGCGCCTGGTCTGTGGAGCTAAAAGTTGGTCAGGGCACAATGTCTGTTGCACAATTGGTCTGCCTGCACAAGATGGCACCTAGCGCGTCTGGCGGAGGCACACACATCTCCACAATCACAAAAAACCTTCATTCACGTTCAGTCTTTTCCTCTCACAGGAGTGTCGATTAGTAAAGAGTCATTTGAACATATTTTCTATCAGCAATAAAGTGTAAAAATTGAAGTTAAAAGCGTATGTGTGTCTCGTGCTTGGCTGAGGCGCGCACAAAGATCTCTACATTCACAGAACACCTTTCATTAATGTTAAACAGCATGCCGTGTGTGTGTGTGTCTAAAATTATTCTCATTAATAATGAATGAGGATTTATTATTATTATTATTACTATTATGCTTAATAAATCTCAATAGACCTGCAAAGTGCGCAGGATCACAGCTGTCAGATGGTCTTTAACAGATCAGTCACATGACAGCTGGAGCAGCTGTAGAGTTTGTGTCCGTGTGTTTACTGGGATCCAGAAAAACAAGGATTAAACAGTTACGGAGACCTGCCAGTGGTGTTAGCAGGGTGGAGTTGCGAGGATGGGAGGAGGGGATGAGGAGACGGAGGAAGAGAAGAAGAAGGAAGAGCAGTTAAAAAAGGTGCACCTCAGTCCAGCTTGGGTGGGTGTCCAGCCAGACTGAGCTTCGTCTGGGTCAGCTAGCCTCTCCTCTGGACCACACTGTCTCTCTCCTCAGCTACATAATGATGATGATAATAACACTGAATTATAAACTATAACATCATTTCAAGGTGTTTCAGTGTAAAACATGACCATTACATTTCACCTGTTTAGCAGGAGAGGGGACCTCGGAGGTTCGCCCGGTGTAATTGGATGTGGTAGCCGCAGCGGGCATGTCAGTGGGGGGATCCGGGGGTTTCTCAGTATCAGGATTACATATTTTATACCTTGTTTTATACATTCACGTTAGCTTCCAACTCATAGTCACTACACAGCGCTGAACTATTCACTCTACACAGTTCATGACAGTTGCCAGATGACTCATGCAATTCAAAGATAAAGACAGCCGATTAACTATCTGCCGCAAAGCAGACAGGAAGACACCTAGAGCAACTTCCTCTTTTGATAGAGTCAAACAAACATTAAGCAATAGGTCATGTCGTGTACCACATTAGGCTATTCATCAACTTTAAAGATTGACACATACTCAATAACTTATCGAAACACCATTTTAGGTAAAAACATAAAGAGCACTTAGCTGTTTTACATTTCAGGGCGCTGTCATTGGATGGGACGTGTACCGAGGGGCTGGGACCAGCCCGAACACCAACGAAGGGAGAGCTAAGTCTAAACCACAGTTTCTCCCCATCAGTTTAGACCAATCAGATAGAAGCACATTTCCATTTAAAATACTGTGTAACGTTAAGTCAGGTACTCTTTCTGTGGCTACAGCTAACTACTTGCAGCTAGCTGCTCGTGGACTGTGGTTTCTGATCAAAGAAAGATCCATGTACATGCATTTCTATTCTGCCAATGTCAAATAAACTCTTTAACTAGAACTAGAACATCTAGAACTAGAACAAGCTCATCTAGAACATCTAGAACTAGAACAAGCTCACATCAGTGAGTTTCACATTCCTGTGCCGGCTTGCTAGGTGCTTGCGCAGAGTGTACAGCGGACGCTAATGTTTTTGTCACCTTTTACCGAGTCAGACTCAAAGTAATGTCGGTACTTCCAAGTATTAAACACTGCATGGTCCTGCTCTCTCCCGTCTCTTGTTGATCACTACATGTGTCTGTTGTTTACAACTGACGTCGCGCCGCTCATACGTCATTGTCACGAGACAGTCTCAAAACACAAAATCACGGTTTAGTAACGCAGCCTGCTTGCGGGAAAGTAACAGTAATCTAATTACTGTTTTTGCAATAGTAATCCCTTACTTTACTCGTTACTTGAAAAAAGTAATCGGATTACAGTAACGCATTACTTCTAACACGTTACTGCCCATCAGTGTTTACGGGTCATGTATTGTATTATTTTTGCAGGCGTTCATGTAAAATAAAATAAACTAGACTCCATGCACATTCTCGTGCTTTAACTTGTCAAACCAGGAGATCTGTCTCGCTTTTCAAATCTTTTCTCTTTGTTTCCTCCTGGTAAATTCACCATCGTGCCACCACTTGCACTCCTGGCACACCTGATTCTTAAAAGTGATGAGAGCTGACTTTCTGATTGGTTTCTTACATTTTCGGCCTAGACTCCCTGGTGAATTAATCAGGGCACTTTGGCACAACTGACAGGTGTAACCAGCTGTGCGCTGCTGGTGCAAGGGGCGGGACAGGGCACAATACCCTATAGCGTCCCTGGCGCAAGACGACAAAGGTGCTAGAAAAAGTTTGTGAACCACTGGTATAGTATCCCTGTATATTACTCTTGTGTATGTTTATGTTTAGGTATAGATTTTTCCCTCTATATTTGTATATTCTTTAGATATTTATCATAATGTTAATAGTGTATGCCAAGG
>JAJHUR010092222.1:48858-63128 GCA_027495735.1 Lutjanus campechanus | reverse complement strand
TTTTTTTTTTCTACTTCATTCGATACCCATCATATCAATGGAAGCATTTCTTAAATATTCATTTCACATTGTACACATTTGTTTGATGCCATGGGTGTGTAGCAGAGCCATACTTGGCGCATGTTTTGGGGGCATCTCAGCACACTGAACTGCCAGCTCTGTTAAAGACACCATGCTCGACCACAGACTGTACGGGTTGTAGCTGCTGTGGTAGTAGGTCAATCACAGGTTTTATTAAATCTAAGAATGCTTGCAGTGTTTTTTCTTGATCTGTATATGAAAAAGGAGGACATATCGTTTGACTGGAGTTTCGATACTATGTGGTTTTGGGTTATTTCTTACTTTGCAAGGCAGCTGGATTTGTGAGATCACATGATCACATGAGAATCCATCTTGCCAGGCTCCAAGCTATCCATTTGTGTCCACACCAGAGGTTGTGCAAGCCAGTCAGCGTCCTCGGTGGGACCACTGGCCGTTACAAGCGTGGTTTCAGGTGCACCGACAGCGAGAAGCGTCCATGGAAACGACTTATCTCAAACAAACAATGGCGGCTACTGAAGAAGTTAGCGTGGGTACTGTGGTAGCATCAGATATATCAGAACTGAAGAGTATTTCTTCATTGAAAGACGAGCAAAGATCGGCACTGAAGTTAGCCCGTGTTAGACTTGACAGATGGCTCATCCAATCACCTGCCAAGTGTTTTCATGAAAATGCCCGCCCTTTTCCAAAGAGTTTCTTTGGACGCCTCCCCAGATGGTTCTGTGTAGCAAACCGTCTGGCATGTCAGGTTCGGTTATTTCATTCAATACCTTCAAAGGATTGAGTACCAATACCTCGCCCGAGTAATGAGCATACACAATTACTCAGTTGTCAGGAAAATAATCTGTTTTGATAATCAATTTATCGTTTAAGTCATTGTGCTTTCCTTCATTCCCTTGTTGCTCTTCTTTATCTTATGTGATTAATGAACTTAATATATGTTTTGTTTTTTGAGTTTTGAGAAAACAAGCAATTTAGTCAAGTCATGTCAGTTTTATTTGTATAGCGCCAAATTATAACAGACATCTCAGGTCTGTTTATAGAGACCCAACAGCTCCTGTCAAGAGAAAACACTAAGGCAACAGTGGTTAGGACAAACTTCCTCTTAATAGGTAGAAACCTCAAGTGTGGTCGGGGTGGTGGGCAGCCATCAGCCGAAGATGGAAGATGTTATTTTGGACTCTGGGAAATTGTGATGGACATTTTCACTAGTTTCTGTTTTTTTTTATAGATCAAAAAATTAATAAACGAATTGAAAAACTGGCTTGCTGATTAATCAATGATCAAAATAATCGTTATTTGAAGCCAGAGGCGATGGAAATGGAAGGCAGAGCAGCGGGATGCATGCCCTGTTTTTTTCACCCTCGTCGCTTCCCCTCCGATGCTCTCAGCTCCGGCGCTGAATGCTAGACTACTCCTGAACCAGACCAGACTCTGGCACTGCCTCCTCTACTGCCTTCCAGTGCGATCAACACGGCGCTATCTATGCCAACACCATGCAGGACAGACGCTCTGCTGTGTGTCAGAATATTATTACCCAACACAGACTTTATTTCATTGACTGCAGAAATCTGTTGTTTTCACATCACAGATGATAGTCAAGCTAGATGCCAGGGTGGCCAATAAAATATGGGTCTTGATGTAAAAGTGAGATTTCAGATGTAGGCTGTTGCACTGCAGGAGTTTGGTGTGGGGTGCCTGGTCTGTAGGTGTGCTGCACTGTAGTGTAATTGGGTGGAGGCCATGAATACTATAGTATTAGTCATGATTCTAGAGAGGGTGTATTGATGAATACTTTTAAAAAACAAAAATAAGTAAATGGATAACAAGAAGTGGGAGCCAGCTCACTGAATAAAATCAGTATTAAGCATCATCCTAAGGTGGTGAGTGGATTTGGAAAAACTCATTTTAAAGTTTTTTTTTTGTGTATTAGTTAATCTAATACTCCCCAGCAACAGCCTGCAGTGCAGTGTATGTATGATTTGATAAGCTCCCTGATTCCAGAGTGTTACAAACCACATGGGATGTATCCTTCTAGTCGAGGCCCCTAGCGTTAATCGGGCTGAACTCACTGTGACACAACACATGCACACACACTAAAGTGTTGTGCATCTTTTATACGTTCTAATGTATGTCTGTTATTTTCTTCAGCTTATATGTATGCTTCTATATGTTTGCAACATATATACCAGTTGATAATACACATAATAATACATACATAGTCGAGCCTGCAAAAGCCTGTGCATGAACTCTATATTTCTCTCTGTCTCCCACACATAAAATATGCGTATATGCGTGCTCACACAGGTAGGAGTCGGTGTGGGCCACAGTAATGAGCCTCTCCAGCAGCGCGGTCTTGATCTCTCTCTCACATGGAAGCCTCAAATCCTTCGTCATTAACACAGTGCTCGTTCCCTCTTCATTAATGCACGTAAGCGGTCTCCTTGCATATTTAATTTGGATTTCTCTGATCTCCTTTCTCTTTATCCTCAACATATATATTAGCATTCCCCCTCTTCTGCCTTTTTCCATTCAGACAGCTGGAGGTTAAGTACGCAGCTTCACTCAGACAGCAGGTTGAGTAAGATCAACACGGTGAGATTTTTCCGGTTCATCCTCAGTTACTATCGCTTGGGCCTCTGGGTTGCACACTATTGAAAATCAAACACTTTCCAAGGCAGTCGCCAATCAGTCAACATCCACTCTAATTGAATAACAGTCATTACAGCAATCAAAAAAGAGAAAAGGCTCCTGACGTGATGTAAAGCCGTCTGGTCAGTTATATAGATTAAACAGTAAACCTTTAATGGAGAGTGGTGTGTGGTCATTTAGGCGGGGTCTTGAGTTATGGCTTCCCCGGGATCCACGGGTCAGCCGGATGCCAGCTGGTTCTCCTGCTCCTGATGGACCCTGCCGATGGCCCCAGAAGGTGACTAACTTGACTTTACGGCCCGTCTCATAACACTCCCTGCGCAAGCAAGACATCATTTGCTGCATGATGTAGCATGCAGAGAGGAGAGGGACAACCACGGCTACTAGCACTGCGGCGAGACATAAATGTTTGCTTTAAATGGAGGCAATGCATGCACACGAGTACAAACTCAGCATACTGATGAAGAAGGGCAGACTCTTGGACATAAAGACATGCGCATTACTGTATGCTTGTACAATCACATACACATGCCATGTGCAAGATGTATATACCACTGTATATAAATACTTGACACACAGAAACACAGGCGTACACAAAAGCAATCAAGCACATTTGCACGCAAACCACTTTAAAACGCAGCAGCAGCAGCCACCCCGGTGTAGTTAGCAGGTTTAGAGAAAAGTGTTTCCTCAGCACTCAGCTGCATACAGATGTGGTCCAGAGCAGCTTGATGAATATTTTACTCCAACCTTATGTAACGGTAACATGGGTACTAGGAGCTACAGCTCAGGAACATTTTAGTGTAGTTCCCTGAGAAGTGGGAGCCGCTGTGACAAGCAGTTGGGGAGAAGATAATTCATGATCACAGACGAGCTGTGTCAGATGATTACATTATTCATTTGCGTAGCAGATGCGTTCATAAAGTTGACACACATCATCTTCAACACTGATTGCGCTACCGGGTCTGTCCCTCTCCACTAGTGTTTATCTCAACAGGAGGTCTTGACAGGGATTTCCTTTTCAACTGACCGTAGCAAAAGTTTGGCTCTCGCTCAATTTTTTTTTTTTCTAAATTTCATTTGTCTCATTCTGTGGTGCACATGAGTAGCACAATAGAGAGGCAGTGACCCAGGACTAAGAGGCTCAGAGCGGTCTAGCCTTTAATGCTCACTGGAAAGCATTTTGGTGACTCCTTGTTCTGACATTACGGTTTACTGCTGGCTGGACAAAGCATCTCACATTCACTGAAGTGGCTGCAGCAGTAAAGGGACCACTGTAGAGTAAAAAAAAAAAGAAAAAAAAGATCAGTTTAGAGGAAGAAAAGTAGAAGAACATGATTTTTCATGCAAGAGCACACAGGCCTTTAGCATCCCACTCATTCTGACATTTTCCCTCACCCTTAGTTCATGCTCTTGTTTCTAAGTTTCACATTGGAGACACAGAAGCTGACCTACTGAGTTGTTGTTTATGCAGCTTCACATAATGTAGGAACCTTCAAAACTAATTTGCAATGCCAAATGATCCACCTGTGATGTGTGAAGGTCACCGAAACAAAAAAAACCCAAAACATTACTATTTACGTGATCGTTTTCTTCACGTTTGATCCAGACCCATGCTGTTACTACACTGCACTCACATGCACTGCTGTAATTAGTGTTAGGCAGTTTAATTGGTGTGGACCCTCGTGGGTTAAGTGCTTCAAACTGTCAACAAAAAAATACAGCAAATAATATTTAGTGCTGAATAAACACGATGGATTATGAATAGTTGATTAGAGATTGCCCTGAGCTGCCATCTTTGAGCCTTACTTTCTCGTGGGATTTTGTACATGACAACATTGCTGGTAAAAACATGTAAATAATGAACCACAGTGTTGAATAATACATTTTAAAGGCAAATTTGCAATTATAAACATACTGTCTGTTATTCCAAGTACTGTGATCTAATACAGTGGATCAAGACATCTGATGAACAGTTGATAGAAAAAGGGAAATACATTTTGGGTGTAGAAATCGTCCAAATGTCCATTTTTTAAATCAAATGAATAGTCTGAAGTTGCTAATGATTGCTTTTACTAGTGTATCTACTACTATCATGACTCATTTCTTCGTGTGTCTGTGCTTGGGGAAAAAAAATCCCTTTTTGTGAAGCTGCAGTTACATGATAGTTTGTAAGGTAAAAGCTAACGGCGTCGGATCTCATTCAAAGTATATGCATACAGCGGGATCCCAGTCACAAAAGCAAACTATGAGGAGGATGTCAGCCATCATTAGCAGTTGACTTGAATGAGCGAGCCGATCCATTCTGCAGCTGTTCTGTGGTCAGAGCTCCACCGCATCCCTCTTTCCCAGAGGTGCTCGCCATCTGCTTTGTTGCAACCTCTTTTAGTGTGTTAATGGTTATTTCCCTCCAGGTGATCCTCTGCTCTGTAAACATTTTAGCTTCAGACAAGTTTGGTAAAGTCAGTTATTGGGATGGTAGTAAGATCTGTTAAAGGGATACTTTAGATTATTTGAAGTAAGATTGTATGAGGTACTTATCCATAGTCAGTCATATGCTCCCGGTTTGGAGAAGTGGAGATGAGTACCAGCACGGAAACTAGCAAGCAATGTCCTGCTGTAGACAGGGTCAGCAGCAAAAAATATTTTAGCTACCTAATCTAAAAAAAATCAATATCAGTTGAAGTGTGTGCTATATTTAGAATATTTTCAATGCCATTAAGCCAAATATCGCACTCTCCAAAGCAACCAGGCCCATATCAGTAATTTTACCTCACAGAACTCAAGAGTTGCTGGTCTACCGCTGGCGAGATCAGTTTCGTGTTATTGTGCAACATCAGTAAATCTGAAATAAACTGTTAAAACATTGAAGACACACAATAATACAACTAACAAATCAATCAAGGCAGCGGTAGACCAGCAAGGTGATATTACATATTTCACCAGTGGAGTCTGGTTGAGTGAGAGAGAGTGATATTTGGCATATATAATGGAAGTTTCCTGTTGGAAAAGACTATCTCACAGCAAGTTAAAGTGGTGAAGATATTCTAAATATAGTGAAGACTTCAACTAATACTGCGTTTTAGGTGGGCCCTTTTTTTTCTTTTTTTTTTATGTGGTTAAAGGTAGAAGATTGTTGAGTCTCACTCCCAGGATGTGAAATAGTGATGGATTGGGTTGGCGCATCAAAATAATGAGAAAATAAGGGAATATGTCTGCAGATGCAGCCACCACTGGTGGGTCATAAGTGATGATTGACAGGGTTTATGTTTATATGAGTCTATGCATTGTTTTCTAGGAAGATGCTGCATATTATGCCTTGAAAATATGTTCTGCTGCTGACTAGGGCTGTCACAATATCAGATTTTCAGTGCATGATTGTTGTGGCCAAAAGGATTCACAACGATATAACCCCGATTTCTGTAGAAAATTTGGGGTGGGGGTTCAAAATCAGCCAAATTCATCCTGAACTCTTTATTGGCAAATTGATTAAAGTCAAAATTTGAATGTACTTTGAGTTTGTAAATGTAACTATACAAAAGCGTTCAAAAAGTGCAGTTACACTTAATATATTGTGAAAAGATTTGAGGTAAGGGAGACAAAGCGAGAACGGAAAGAAATGGAAATGATTTAAAGGCATATATGTTTAAGAGGCGCTGGTTTATTCACATGATATTATCATATGTTTATTATTAACATTAATTTTTTTTTAAAATATCATGGTTATCATCAATATTGGTGTATCACAGCACCCCTACTGCTGATCCTGTCCAAACCAGCACATCATGTAGCTTCTAACACTGGTACTCCTTCTGCTTCTCCCAAACTGGGGCCGTGTGGACCGTCATCCACTGTAGGTAATACACTGACTATGGGTAAATACTTCATACAACACCACTGAAAATAATTCAGACTATCCCTTTAATGTACCGCAAAACCTTTTCTAATTTGATCTTTTCTCTCTTTTTAGTGACAGAGGGAACTTGCACTTGATTTCAGGTCTAGAAAAGAAAGAGAATCTATGTTTGGTTTATCTTTGACACTCTCATTGAAGTGTAACCTTTGTACTGAAGAGCTATCTATCCATTTTATAAAAGTGTATCTTAATTAACATAATGTTCATTCTGGGTTTTCTGTGTGAACCATCTCCTCCTTGTCAGCTTTTCAAAACATATTATTCGAGCAGCATTTTATCTTTTAGCCGCTGGGCTTGTACTCATTTGGAACGAAGCAATAACCTGAGCAGAGCTTCTATAGAAAATTTAATCAAATCTACAAATTTAAATGCATGCCTTTCTTGTTAATTTAGAATTTGGTCTCAGACAGAATTGGATCAGACGTAAAAATAAAAAAATGAAATCCACTTGAATAGTAGGTTATTAATCTTGCCTTAGCATTGTGTTTAATTTCTGCCCATTTCTTCGGTTGTATAAATGAAATTTAAGTTTGACAGCCCTTGAAATCTAATTTGAGTGTTTTTATTTTATATGGCACTTACTCATTTTCTTTACACCGAGTTTCATCACTGCTTGGTTGAGAATTAGTTACCCTGTTTATAGCGTTTCATCATTGTGGGCACCCGCACTTTTAATGACTCAGGATCAACTTGATAAATAGCATATGGCTTCTGTTATAGTAGTCTGTCCTGAAATATCCGGCACGTTTCATTTCATTTTAACCTTGTTATGGCCCTTGTATGGTGAATTCTTTAAATGAGAAAAAACAGGTTTATGTCATGAAATTTCACGCTTCATCTCACCTTGTTCTGACGGTTTTATTCCCCAATAAACCCTCCAGTGACACAGTAGAATGACGGCCCTGTGTCACAATTGATTTAGCTGCTCATTTCGGAGGAATGACAGCTAAATCAAGATAAACTAGTATCAGCCCATCGAGGCATCTCACTTCAACCAAACCCATTCATTCAGTGAGCCAGTGACAGTATGATAGTTAATACTGACTGCTTCACTATGAATCTATTAAAGACGGTTTCCTTTCTTGCTGTACATGTACTTTAATTTCATGCAGCAAGGTGACTTGTTTAGCCTTGTGACACTTTACTCTTTCTTTAATAACAAAAATGTCATTTCAGCTGTAAAAAAAATAAGTTCACATTCCTCAATTTCAACATTGTTATTTATTTGGAACATTTTTACACACTACACAAAAATCAAGTCTCCCTACCTCCCACTCTCCTCCCGAACCTGTCCCTACAACCTCCAGCCTGTCAGTCTGTCACCAGGGTGTTTAACGCCGTCAATTGTGTGTTGGAGGAAGCACATGGGATATCCTTCCTGTTATGTTGTTGTCACAAGAGCTGCAAGACACAGTAAAAAACATATTGCAATATTTTGACAGATGTTGCGATTGCGATGTGATTGAGGAATAGTGGGAGAATGAGGTTCGTAGGCCAGGGTATCTCAATACTTCATTATCATGCTGTTTTGTCACACATTTTTCCTCCATTAAAAAAATGCAGCTTCTAAGACTTGGATATTGCACTTGCCCAAATTGGGATTTCAGTATATAGCCCTAGTTGTCACTGCTGCATTTTTCAGTAAAACGTATGCAATTCAGTCATTCACTGGTTTCATACCAAGGTTTCAGACCTACTAATAAATCTCTCATACTGCTTTGGTGTACTAAATAGCATGTCGGTATGGAATTTTGGACACAGTCAGTGGCTGAGTGTTGGCAAATGCTAGTAAAATTGCTAAGCTAATGTCCACTAAGACAGTGAACAAAGCCCGGTTATCTCCAGCAACAACTTATCCAGGTAGCTAATTAATCACCTGAGGGGCCTGACCTTTCAGGTAGGATCAGTCTGATCCAGATACCACAAGATCAGGATACAGAATCTAGATTTGTAGTGTTTTGACAGGTCTCCATCTGAACAATCATCCCTCACATTGCGGTGAGAATTGTGCTCTCCAGTGATATTATGAAGCATGATGCACACAAGAATTATGTTGCACATTGCACCTTAATGAGGAAGATATGTGAATTTTTTGTTTTTGCACCTGCCCGTTTTTACCACAGTTTTCAGTTTTTTTGTGTTCTGATTGAAAATATTGTTTTATTGGTTAATTGTTTCATTTACTATGTGCCACGTGCCCTATAGGTCTTGACATTCAGCATTGTCCTGCTCAGAATTGTCCTTATCCTCACCTTTAAAGTTTGAAATACCCCCAGATAATTCTCTTCTAGATGAAAAACTTAAGTACTGGCCTCTGAAAATACAGATGAAGTTGTTGGTACCTCACTTGTCGTCCGTGGAGGATTAAGTTAAAGTTTTTAGGTGCTGGCTGCAGGCGTGCTAATGTTAGTTGTGGCTGTTGCAGGGGCAATTGTCTTTCAGGCTATAAAATACAACACACTCTTTAGCTTTGAGGTAAATTTTGTGCTTTACAAGTGTTTTCTCAGGTTAGATGTGTTGCCATTGCCTGCTTTGTCTGAGTCAAGTTTTAGAAAAGTGTGACCACACTTAGAACCACTTTCCTAATTGCCCTGACTCACTGTGACTTGAACAAGTTTTAAGGATAACATCGCTCTCTCTTTCTTTTTCTTTCTGTACTCACTCTCACCCAAATGTGCTCTCAGGTACAGAATTTTGGCACCAATTGATTTAACGTGAAAAGGTACTTTTAAGAGTACCAACCAAATTACGTCGGTACCACAGAGTTCGGTTGCCAACCCTACATATTACACTGACAAAGTTGTATAATTTACAGAAGCAGATTCAAGTCATACTGTGAAAAAAGAGCAATTGTATTTAGATTTATTTAAAGGTTTCGGTGTAAGCACATTTCCAATGAGAATTTATTACAGTCTTTGTTAGACAGAAAGTTGGACTGTATCGTTATTGCTTCCCAAAGGGAAGCTGCAGTACAAATAGATAGATAGTATAGGGCAGTGTTACTTTGTAATTTTAAAATGAGAGCCATTTTGGCCAGAGTACTGTAAGTCATTGTGGGAGCTGCAGATAATAATCCTGCTCAGTTCAGGGAGGTGAGATTTTCCATTTTCATATTTTGCTATGCCATGTTTTTTTTTCCGTCTGCCCTGTCTGTCCTCCAACTACTCCATTAACAAAATGCTGACTATCTGATTGTGCAGCCATTAAGCCGATACTTTCTTTCTCCTTTCTTTGATATTTAATTTACAGTGATAGTATTGATCTGTCTCTGTTTTTGATTTTTTTATCAGTCAGAAATCATTACACTTTGTTGTTTTTGGACCACCAGAGGGGCCTCGGCATCATCCATGTAATTTCATTCTGCTCATGCACATGCTGCCTGCACCAACAGTGCAAGGCTCTGCCTGTCTCAACACATGAGAGGGGCATTTTGTGGAAAGTGTTTTTTTGTTCTGATTTCCTGATCCTAAATCAGACCCCCAAACATTGCAGCTTTTCACAGAATGGCTCAGATTTGATGGATATGCAGCTGAGCCACTTTCTGCTGGTCTTACAGGCAGGGCTGTTTGATACCATGCATTGTCACTGGCTGTTGATTCATGTCCATGTTTCAAGTCAATGGTTCCCAATCTTTTTGGCATGTGACCCATTAAATCAAAGCAGGGTCTTTTTGTGACTTTTTGTTACCAGCTGCTTAAGTCTACCTGTTAGGAGCCGTCCAAAATCTTCTTGTGCTATTTGAATAATTTGTAGAGTCCTGAAAACTCTAAAATGACCCTGAAAGCCATTAAAAACAAAGCTCAGATTAGAGGGGAGTCTAGAAAAGATTAACAGGAGTCGTCTTTTCAGCTTTCCTCTCATGTCAGTCATTTTTGTAACACCTTAGGCTCAGGTTAATTCAGACTGTCAGTGTAAACAACAGCCTGTCATGGAGCCTCACCAAATAAAGCTCAGCAATGATTTGCACGCTTTGTAGCTGGAATTGCAACAGGCCGCACTAGTTTGTTTTAAAGAGTTATATCAGTTCATGTGATGTGTCCTACACCATCAGGTCCATATGTTAAATATGGACCTGATGGTGTAGGACACATCAACCGTGGATGGTGCTTTGATCGCTACCTGTTTGATGTAGGGCTCTGAGATGTCTATAAAACTGGTATATGATGATGTCCACAGTAAATAGTTATGATGGACGTTGATATTGTTACTTTGTCTGCAAGGGTCTTTGTCTCAGCTTCATGTTAGTAACTTAATTGGGTTTTGTAAGAAAATAATAAAAAGGCTTTTAAATCAGGCCGCTATGATGGTAGAAGGCCCAGTGGTAGATGACAGCGTCAGCCAGCGTGATGGACATTGTCCATCGTCCCAACATAGTATGATGTAATTTTAAAATGAATTGTCCCGGACAACACAAAAAATTTTCTGTTTAACTGGCACATCGAGGATGTTATTTAGAAGCAGCAAGGGCCCTTAAACTGCTATTTTTCATGATAATTATTTGTTTAACTTGAGACCACTAAACAAATCTACAATATGACCAATGATTCAGAAATCTGGAACGAGGCTAACTTATTGACACAAGCCCTAACCCTAAAAATTTAAATTTTCATAAAAAGATGCATTCAGTATTTCACCTACCATTGGAAACAAAACATTTTATTTATGTTGTGAATTCTTCATATTCAAACAGAAGTTTATGTTGGACAACCTTAGTTTTGAAATTTTATTTTGAAATTACGGGTTTGCTACAAGCTACTATAAGCTGTTACATTGACTACAGATTGTTGTTGTAGAAATCACTGATGATGTACAGTATATTCATGTAGCGCTCTCTCTCAGTTGTTCATGATGTTGCAACATCTCTTCTGCCGCTGTAGGACAAAAGAGAAAGCACAGCTGGTCCTGATGCATCGATGTAGCTGAAAATGAGTATCGAAATTGTTTCAAATATTCTGAATCGACACGTATTGAAAATTAATTATTTTTGACAACACTAGTGCAGCAGCAGCAGCAACAATAGCAGCATATGTATTGCAGGAGCAGTGGCAAAGATCTTGCTGTGGCTGCCTGTCATGGCGTATCTTTATTATGATTTGATTTTCCACTTTTGTTATTTTGCTGCTGGAGGTGTTGATTCGTGGATTCATGGTGACTCATTTGCCTTAGAAAGATAAGCTGTGACAATACACAAGGCCACAAGACAGATAGTTTATAATAACAACTGTAAGAATACATGACAAATGTCTCTGAGGTTTCACAAAGTTGAAACATCGGAGGCGATTTTAATTATTTCCAGGAATCATGAACAATTCCTGATTACAATTCTTCTGATCCTTTGTGGTAGGTGTTTTCTTTTTCTTCACCGTTTGTTTTGCTTGCATTAAAAACACAAATTACTGGTGGCAGGTGTTGGCCGCCTCTGTAGGATTTTTGTGCGCTGCACGATGTGTTTTCCTGTATAATTATGTCGTTTTACTCTATAATTATATTTTGCCTTAGTTGTGATCTCATCTTGCCAAATTCAAGCGACTGATTCTCCATGCACATCAGATGTAACAACATTTTCTTTTTTTTTTTATCTTCAAGAGTTGACACACGTCCATCCAGAATCAAAATCCAGACCTTCTACCATCTGTCAGTCTTTTTCACATGCCAGACACTCTTGTGTTTGTCTGCACGTGTGTAGGAGGGTGGGATTGAACACATATGTGCATGTGTCTTACAGGCTGCATGTTTACATATTTAATTGTGTGTATCTGTTTAGTAATGTTAATATTCTTCCATCCTAATGGACACGTGTTTATGTTAAAACATGAAAACAAACAAACGAAAGAAAGCAATTATATGCGGCACAGAATCTACTGATGATTTGAACAACTGACAGCTCTAGTTGTGTTTGTTTGTGTTGTTTTTAATAAACCACGTAAGCTAATCCTAAACTATAATGTAGAATTGACATTCAGTTCATCTGCTGCCTCCTTAGAGAGACAAGCTAACAAGTTAGCCTCGCCTCAGACCTCTGAATCACAGCTCGCATCTTAGATTTGTTTAGTGATTTGAAGTGAAACAAATGATTATCAGGCTGCTAACAGGGGACTTCGTATTTGTTTTTTTGGTAATGTTACTGCAGGCAATTGCATTTTTAAAAAGCAGCAAAAAGCCTCAACTTCATCCACATCTATTTTCCATCTATGGTGTTGAATCCAAACTGCTCATTACTTCAGATGGTTTGTTGTCATGATTGCCTGTTTGCATTACAAAGAGAAGAACAATTGCTTAGTGTACTGAAAGGGCAACGGGGCCTGCTTTAGATGAAAGAAACACCCCCTGCTGGTGCACAAGGCATGGCCTGTTGTGCTGATGCACAGTGAATTTTAGATTTGGGCAAATAATTACAGAAAAAATATGTAATTTTCAATATGTAATTGAGGTGGTAATTTAAATTTTTGAATAAAAAGCAAAGTATAAGTCACTACTATTAACGGCAAAAACCACCTCAAAGCACTGAAAAGCTGTTTTTAATAGCTATTAGTGTTTTACTTGCATCACATGAAGTGATGCAAGTAAAGATGCACTCTGGTCTGAATTTTTAATTAGCTTTTTTTGTTTTTTTTTAATCTCTCACCTGCCTAACCTCTGTCTAACAGCAAAAACTTACAGAGATGTAAAATGCACCCCCCAAAAAATAATGATTCTGTCACTCCTGATGAGAATACAAAGTACCCAGAGCAGATTTCAGAAGATGCTGGAGCTAAAGCATCACTTTAAAGGGATATTTTGATTTCTTTTTGATTCTTTTTTCTGGGGTGGTGGGGGGGTGGTGGTCTACAGTAGATGGTAGTCAGCACACTCTTAGTTTGGAGAAGCAGCAGGAGTACTGGTGCAAGAAGCTAAGCAGTGTACTGCTGTAGACAGGGTCAGCATCTAAACTGTTTTTGGCCACCTTAAAAATCAATATCAGTTTAAGTATACGCTATATTAAGAATATTTCCACTCCTTTATCTTGCCACCAGACAGACATTTCTGATGGGAAACTGCCCTTTATATAAGCCAAATATCGCTCTCTCCAAACCAACCAGACTTCTTTGGCAAAAGCAGTCATTTTACATCACAGAATGGTGGTTTAGTTTGGTTGTGTTATTGTGTAACTTTGGTATTTTAATAGGCGAGTTTGGATTCACTGACAGCAAGGTAAAACGCTGAAAACATGATTTTTAGGTGGACCTTTTTTGCTGCTGATCCTGTCCACAGCAATACATTGCTTAGCTTCCTTCTCCAGTACTCTTACTGCTTCTCCAAGCTGGTGGCGTGCTGACGGCCGCCTACTGTAGGTGATACACCGACTATGGATAAGTGCCTCGTGCAACCAAACTTAAAAAAAATTCCGAACTATCTCTTTAAAATGTAGCCTACTCTCTGATGTTGAGAATCTAGTTACTGAAAATGCTGAAAGCGCACATCAAAAAGAACTGGACCAATTATAGTCCAGCTGATCCTGCACAGCAGCTGGCAGTGTGGTTGACTGACACACACACACACACACACACACACACACACGTGCACACGCACACACACATACGCATACGCAGCTACACTCTCATCGCCTGGGGTGAAATATCTTAAAAGACAAAAAGTTTATGTAGTTTTCTCCCATAGTTATTTT
>JAJHUR010092222.1:6220-48838 GCA_027495735.1 Lutjanus campechanus | reverse complement strand
GTGCTGATGCACAGTGAATTTTAGATTTGGGCAAATAATTACAGAAAAAATATGTAATTTTCAATATGTAATTGAGGTGGTAATTTTAATTTTTGAATAAATAGCAAAGTATAAGTCACTACTATTAACGGCAAAAACCGCCTCAAAACACTGAAAAGCTGTTTTTAATAGCTATTAGTGTTTTACTTGCATCACATGAAGTGATGCAAGTAAAGATGCACTCTGGTCTGAATTTTTAATTAGCTTTTTTTGTTTTTTTTTAATCTCTCACCTGCCTAACCTCTGTCTAACAGCAAAAACTTACAGAGATGTAAAATGCACCCCCCAAAAAATAATGATTCTGTCACTCCTGATGAGAATACAAAGTACCCAGAGCAGATTTCAGAAGATGCTGGAGCTAAAGCATCACTTTAAAGGGATATTTTGAAATTTAGTCAGCATCTAAACTGTTTTTGGCCACCTTAAAAATCAATATCAATTTAATTATACGCTATATTAGGAATATTTCCACTCCTTTATCTTGCCACCAGACAGACATTTCTGATGGGAAACTGCCCTTATATAAGCCAAATATCACTCTCTCCAAACCAACCAGACTTCTTTGGCAAAAGCAGTAATTTTACGTCACAGAATGGTGGTTTAGTTTGGTTGTGTTATTGTGTAACTTTGGGATTTTAAGAGGCGAGTTTGGATTCACTGACAGCAAGATAAAACGCTGAAAACATGATTTTTAGGTGGACCTTTTTTGCTGCTGATCCTGTCCACAGCAATACATTGCTTAGCTTCCTTCTCCAGTACTCTTACTGCTTCTCCAAGCTGGTGGCGTGCTGACCGCCGCCTACTGTAGGTAATACACCGACTATGGATAAGTGCCTCGTGCAACCAAACTTCAAAAAAATTCCGAACTATCTCTTTAAAATGTAGCCTACTCTCTGATGTTGAGAATCTAGTTACTGAAAATGCTGAAAGCGCACATCAAAAAGAACTGGACCAATTATAGTCCAGCTGATCCTGCACAGCAGCTGGCAGTGTGGTTGACTGACACACACACACACACACACACACACACACACACACACACACACACGTGCACACGCACACACAAACGCATACGCAGCTACACTCTCATCGCCTGGGGTGAAATATCTTAAAAGACAAAAAGTTTATGTAGTTTTCTCCCATAGTTATTTTGTCAATACAGAGTTCAGCAAACACTCTTTTGTACGGAGCTGTCCAAGGTTCGGAGTCAAGTCAAAAATATGACTGAATGCATCAATAACTTATATGGTAAGTTAAATAATGAAGTAAAAAAAGACATATAAAGCTTTATACTATATATAATTATATACTATATTTTTTTTTTGGTTTTATGCAGTCAGTTATATTTTTGAATTGTTACCTGCCTTTTAAAATATACTTTACTTTACATATGATACTTCTATTGTATGCAAAAATGTATATAATCAAGATTTAATCTATATAATATTGTTGTTTATAATCTTATAAACAACTAACTAAACATGAGAATGTATTTATTTTCACTCAGACACCGACTGCGTGCGAGGGCCTTTTGTCTGTTTTATTGTGTAGAGTAGTCCTGCTGCCCTTGGTTCTGTATGTTGACCTGGAGAGTTGCCTCCCAGTGCTCCAGTTTCCTCCCACTGTCCAAGGACATGTAGGTCAAGTCAGTTTGGAGACTCTAAATTGCCTATTGGTGTGATTGTGTGTGTCAGTCTTATATTTTAGACCAGCTTCCCTGCCTTATGCCTGATGTCGACTCCTTCACCTGTGAGATGCTTACTTGGAATAAGCAAATACGGAAAATCATTTATTGATTATTTGCAATAAATAAGAGTGGTAAATGTCAGGTTTTCGTTTAACCCTTTAAGACTCATCATTTCATAATTGGCAGTTGCAATGATCTAACAGAGAAATCCAAAAGAAGAAGTGGATATACTAATTTCTTCATCGATTGACGCATCAATACACTTCAGTTCAATTTGGCGTGGGAATAGCTTGTGAAATGTTTGTGAATCAGTCACTGGTGGCCTGTGAAGTACATCTAAGTTTGAGTAATAGTGTAGGCCATATTGTGTTATTTTTGCGACAACTATCATTCAAGTCACTTCAAGCTAATTTGTATGTAAGATTTACTGGGATTTATCTAGTATACATAATGATCATTCATAATAAATTGAGTTGAAACATTCATTAATTTTACCGGTGATCAAGTCAGGGAAGTGGACACATCCTCAAATGTGAATATTCGCTGGTTTTCTTAGTCTATGGTAAGTCGATGGTAGATATAGTAATTTTTGGACTGTTTAGATAGAAAAACAACTTGAAGGTGTCACTTTTGGCTCTGGGAAATTGTGATTGGTACTGATAGGTACTATTTTGAAATATTTTGTAGACCAATCAATAGTTATTAATCAAGAAAATAAAAGAGTGATTACTTAATGGTAACTGTCGTTTGCAGCCTCGGATTTCAACACTATTGTCCAGCTCTTAATGCAACATATTAGTCTCTGAAGGTTCTGAAAACCTTTTTCTAATCCTAGCAATCAGGCACAGCAGAGCCCGGTATTGTTCTCTCTCCACACTTTTCAAAGCTACAGTGAACATGACACACTCTCTCTCGCTCTGTTTTCTTCTCACCATCAACACAGAGAAGCCACTTTTTTTTGGTAAGCATTGTTATAAAAGTTGTTTTGGGAAATGATGTAAAAGTAGACAAAGCAAGCTGTGGAAAAGTGGGCTCGCCAGACAAAAACAGAAATTACAACACTTCATCACGAAGATGGTCTGAA
This sequence comes from Lutjanus campechanus, assembly GCA_027495735.1. Lineage (NCBI taxonomy): Eukaryota > Metazoa > Chordata > Actinopteri > Lutjaniformes > Lutjanidae > Lutjanus > Lutjanus campechanus. The sequence continues at coordinate 46,028 of JAJHUR010092222.1, read as the reverse complement.
CATCATACATTATTGATATCTAACAACATGGCAATGTGAAAAGGGGAATGTTTAACATTTAATAGTACAGTAAATGCATTACACAACAAAACCATGGGTTCACTTGCTAACACTATCCACTGGTTTAACTCGGTACTACTGAGAATGTATAAACTTCCTGGACATTTGTGGTTTGCAGCAAATCAAAAAGAACTACTACTGAATATCTTTTGGTTTTGGACTGTTGGTTTTTGGGAAATTGTGTCCAGCATTTACACTGTGATGTAAGTTATCATGAGTTGCTGCCATGGAAGACTGCTATTTCTTCCATATCTGTATTGCATCTTTAAAGCGGTACTATTATGCTCATTTCCAGTTCTATTTTTTTATTCTGGGACTCCACCTGAGTAGCTTTGCATGATTCACCGTTCATAATAAGTCCCCTTTAATAATCAATCTGAGCTTGAGGAGTAAAGCAAAGACAAGTCCAGATGACACTGAATTACTTTTCCACTGAAGAATGGCACCGGTTTGAATACAAATAGGACCATTTACGGTGTGTCGATGCCCTGCCTGTAGCCATGGTGATCTTTGGCATGTGCTAATCTGGCTGTGAGAAAAAAAATAAAAGTGTATTGATTTGATATTGAGCTACACAAGCTTGATTAAATATTTTCATGGCCAGATTTACAGATCAGTGAACTATGTGATTGCATCACATGGTCTGTCGTAGTATTACTGAAAAAACTATAAAGCAAACCCGGTGTGTTCTATCATACCTTATCATGGTAAACACATGATATCAAATGCTTTGGATGTGCCAAACTGGTGATTGCAGATGTCAATTTTTCGTGAAAGGTCCATATCACTCCCTCCTCTAATATATCTGTTGACAGGCAAAACGTCGATGCGGTTTATTATTGGACAAGATGACGTATTGATCTTTGATGTCCAGGGCCAGTCTTTGGTGGCTTAGCTATGCTCCTTTCATCCTTATCATTCCCACAACACCTATACAGGTGATTACAGCTGCTTGCTGATGACTGCTGTAATAGACTGGTGTCAGACAGGGAAAAGGCCAGGCTGTGCCCACAAACCATAATCAGCTGTCTATGGGAAGTCTGAGCACTCCTTATCAAGCGGCTTGGCTGAGCAGCACAGATCGATTGTCAAGATGCTGTAATGTCAGATTCACTGGCGTGGAGAGAGAAGTTAAATCCTGTTATGGTACTTTTTTTTTCCCCCCATAGTGTCATCTGGTTCATGAAATCAGACATATCATAACCTCTCTAAACACAAAAAAGAGCCAGGGTTTCTCCCGGGGCTGCTGGAGTACGGTTGAGTGAGTAATTATTTAGGCAAGCTTGTTTTCAAGACACCTTGGACAACAGGCAATTTGGTTTGACCTATAGTGATTGTCAGTCTGACACTGAAGTCGACAAATGCCAAACAGTGCAGAGAAACTGCAAACAAACTCTGCTTGTGTGTTTTCCCTCCCCGCCGGTGCACTGGCGTGCACGTACGCGCACATATTAGTGGCATGTGGGTGCTTGTGTTTGTGTTTAAGTGCTTCCAACCTGTGTGTGCAGTGTGGGACGTCTATTTGTGAAAAGGCCACTGGACCTGTCGGGAATTGTGGAAGAGCATTTGTCAACCACCCCACCATCTAATTCTGTATGTAGTTTTCGCAGACTGACGACAGTCTGCAGCGAGGCATGAGAGAGACCATTACACACACGTCTAGCACGCTCTAGATGATGAAGAGATCTGGGAACCCATCCTCCTGTGGAAACTGCCTCTGGCCGAGACGCTGCATGCACAGGATACAGGCCACAGCCAAGCCTCGGCAGCCTCTGCTGACATAATGTACACATGGTGGATCGCTTTGTGTCACGCTCAAGTGTTAATAATGCAGTGAAATGGATACAGTGTTCCCGCTACTGCAGGAAAATGGTAATACAAAGGGTATGTTTATGAAGGTTTTGCAGAAACACTAGAAAAGACATTTTATATACAGGGTTCTTACAGGTGCTGGGAATCCTTGAAAACAATTGAATTTTAATGTTTTCAAGGTTTGAAAAGTGCTGGAGTCTGGATGAAGTGCTTGAAACTATAATTGGATGACTTTCATAATAAATTGCAACCTTACTGAATAGTTCAGATAAGATAAGTTTCAAGAAAATCAGTTTCAACTTTATAATAGCTATCTAAATAATGTTGATAGACAGTTTGCAAACTAATTATTAATCATCCATTTCTCTATGTAATGATTTTTTTAAGGTTTATATAAATTGTTCTAATTTATGAAACATTAAACTGTCAGTTGACTAATTTAATCTAAATGTAATTGTGATCATCTCTTACCAGTGATAGAAACTAATTATTTTATATTACACAAATTGATTAAATAACAAATAGAATTACTTATGATTAGTAAAATTAATTTTTGTTTACAGTGAAAACGCTATTAACGAAAATCAGATTAGCTATCAATTTACCATTTATTAATAATTGTTATTATAAAGTACAAAGTTGAAATGAAAGTAACTAGTAATATGTAATATTCCTTTTTGAAAGTAACTTGCCCAGCACTGCTGGCTGATGTTAGTGAGTTGTATCTATAGTTTTCTAATGTCGGATTCAATGATTTCTGGATAATGAAGTTGGGTTTTGAATTTCACTTGCTTCGCACACGCTTATCTACCTGTTAAATAAGTAATATTATAAATATAGAGAATGTGTTGGTAGATTGTGTGTTAATAGTGGAAAGGAGTAATCATTATAGCAATCTCCTGGGTTTCACTTACTTTCCTGGTGATGTTAAAAGCCAAGCTCATGTTCTGTGTGAGAGAACCACATCAATGAAGCAATTAGGGGAATTCTGACTGCACGGGAATGTTAAGTAGTCACATAGCGTGTCAGTCTGATCAATTCTGGCCAATATCTTGTCAGCTGCTTCAGTAGAGGCAACATCTGTCCTGTGTGGCTGGGAGCATAAGGGGTGGGAATGCTGAAGTTTCTCACGATTTGATTTCGATTCGGGGCGCTTAGATACGATGAAAGACGGTGTAAATCAAGAGAATTGACGCTTTTTTTTAGGTCTGTTAATTATCAGGCATCAACAAACTTTATGAGAGGCAGCCAAATTGAAGAAATATGTCTTGAGGGAGATGATAATGTGTTAATGTTTCCAGTGTTAAAACCTCTGCAGTTCTAAAGGGTTGAGCTAGTATTAAAAACCCATTAAGACAAAATACATTTCGTGGCAGAATGAGCAGTTATAACAACCACGGTTTATTTGTCAAATTTAAAAACAGAACCAGTCTCACAGTTAAGTAAATATAAACCAGGACGCATTTCAGATTCCAACTTCTTGCACAGCTCAATGCATTTGCTCTCAGAATGAATAAATCACCTTACAACCCCCCCCCCTCCGTGGAATGCATGGTCCAACTTCAGTGTCACATTTTCTACAAAGGTGTTATCATTTATTAACACAACAGAAGTATGCCAGCTGGCATTAGCGTGGCATGGCATGTTAACTTCTCCATTCAGTGAGAGAAATGAGTCTTTTGTCGTGGCAATAGTGTGAACCTTGAATAAACAAAGTCGTTGCAGCTGTCATCTTTGAACAGAATCAACTTATTTTTCAACAAGCTGTTTCCCCGTCATCACTCGCTGCTTTTCTCACTGTCTGAACCATGGCGACTGTCGCGGCTCAGCTGTCACTTCGAGAGACGCGGTGTTGCGCTACGTCATGTATATACATGTACACGATTGGACAAGACGGAGCAACAGAGCGACTACAGTCCAGCCTGTTGTTGACAGCTCAGGCTCAGTCTGATAAAACAGCGGCAGACTGTTGCTGCCCTGGCCTCCTTTAATTGAAAAAAAAAAATGAAAAAAAGTCAGACATCAACTTACCAGAGGGTGAGAAACGAGATGAGACTGTGTGATTAAAGTCAACTGTGAGTCAAGCTTATGTGCATGTGTGTGTCGCTGGACTGGTTTGATCCAACTGTAAAACGGCAACTCAATAACATGCAATTAAGCAAGTTATTGAACGAATGAATTAATGAAGTAGCCCCAGAATTAGAATAGGAGCATATCCATGACATTAACGTCCTTTATTTAATCCATAGAGTGAATGAAGACGCCAATATTTGATAGTGGTGCACATGCTTGTCATGGAACTGGTTATTAAACTAAACAGCACCAAGAAACAGAATTTTTCGCCCGGAGTAACATTAGTGGACTCAACCCGCTTCCCACTAAATCTGACTTTGCTGTGTTGAGTCAAAGTAGTGAACCAGACTGTGGCAAATACTTGGTTATATTCCTGCCAGCTGCAGTAATGCTAAAGCTGCTGAATTACAATTGAGTTTGTGTGTTGATGCATGAATGTTTACGACAGTATTGCCCTGCATCTAGGAACAGATTTTTCTTACTTCTGGAGCGCAGGGCTCTGTACATCAGAATGACACCCCAAAAAAACAAACAGAAAATTGGTCCTTCCATATTAATGGACCTCTTCACTGTTTGGTAGAGTACATTTTGAATTATGATATTTAGTTATGCTTAACTCAAACTGTTGGACTCATTTCCAGCGCTTGGTTCCAGATTGTTTGGCTTGATTTTTTTTTGGTCAGAAAAATCACTCTTAGTATGTGTCCTATTTGAGCTCACGGGTTCATAATTATACATTTTTGCTTAAGTGTAGTTTTAGAGGTCTGACTGAACAGAATGTAATAAATTGATACCCCCTGAAAAAAACAAACAGTGGGACTGAATAATTATTTAGCAATTGCTGTACTGATTGGGAGAAAAGTCCATGTAAGGTAAGGTACCATTTGCCCCCCAAAAACTGAATATTTCCATAAAATACAACATTTTCTGTTGAGAAACTGTTGTCAGTGTGATAAATCTAATATTTCACTGTATATTTCTTGATGTTATTATACCAGTGTGATTCTTGGGACAATTTTAGATGTTTTCAATGACAGTACAGTGACGTATCAGGTAAATACAGGGATGATACTAATAATAGTAGTATCAGTATAGTTGGTATTAATAATAATGAAGTAATGATAATTAAATAATAATTAAAGAAAGTCAAATTTAATCATGAAAGATTTTTTTGGTTACTTTGAGCCCAGAGGAGCTAAAAAATGCAAAGAAATATTTTTTCTACTGTTCCTCTCAGGGTGGAAACGTTGAAGGGTTAAGTTTCAACCAGTGAGGAGATGTGTGCACTCTTAACTTCACTACATGCTGCCTGGAAGCAATACTTGACCAGAAAAAAACAGATTGTAATGGTTGCAACAACACGGTTTACATCTCTAGATTTTAAACAGAACATTTATGTATTGAGCGTTTGATGTTTGTGTCCATTTGCCTTTAAAGAGAGAACTGAGAAGCCTGATGCGCAGGTGAAAAAGTGTCTTTTCGCTCCATAGTGGAGAAATAAACCACAAAAGTTTACTCCAAATGTACTGCGTGTGTGATATGAAGGGACATGATAAAACAGGGCCCAGGTTGAAATTATCCTGAGATATGGTTTGTTAGGTTTTTTTTTCTAAACTTACTGTTCATATTGGACATGCTGTAGACATCCTACTTACTTAAATAATTTAATATACTGTGAATTTGATAATATCTGAGATGAATCTAAAAAAAAAGTATGAAATAGAAAACTTAACATTTTAATTATGTAGGCCCACGTACCTCTTATTCTAATGACTTATCTAATCATATTCCAAAGTATGTAGAAAGCTGCACATTTCAGCTGACATCAACCAAACTAATTCTTATTAGAATGATTAAAATCACCATATTGCTGAGCATCAGCATGCAGTCAAAGGCCGAGCTAACGCAAGATGTTTTTGATTTTTATTGTTGAACGTGTTCAATTAGTATAAAGATGGAAAAAAAGATTTCAAAGACCACAAATAAATCGTTGGAACATAGCGAACACCCTAATAAAAAAGGTGGGGGGAAATATGTTGCCACCAGGACCTAGATCATGCTGTCCCTCCAAGATGGATGATAGTGTGAGAGTAAGGCTCATCAGGGAAGCCAAGAGGCCACAGCAACCTTAAAACAAGGGCACTGCTGTATGGTTGAGTCTGGCCACTCTGTGTTTAGAAACACTTCTGAGTGTCTTGTGTTGTTCTGGGCTGAGTGGTAAGATGAAAAATGGAGGCTGGTCCAGTCTCAGTTGTGCAAGAAGACATTGCCAGTGTTAACAAGGGAGGGAGGAAGCGTGCTCTATAGCCTGATGAAACCAGGATAAAAGACTTGTGGTATTAATTACTAAAGGAAAATTTGGCATATAACCCACCAGTGTGCTGCAGCTCTGTGGGTGCACCACTAAAGATGCATCACTTCACACCCTTCAAATCCACAGAATACACTGGTCTGCTGGTAAGCAGGATGATGAGAGCATCGCATTCTGGGTTTCTCCTCAGCGGGGACAAAAGCTTTGGTCAGGCTGGAGGGGAAAATGAATAGTTCCAAATACCAGCGTATGCTATGAAAACGATCTGCTGCCCTCTGCACAAAAATGAACATTGAAGAAGGATTTCATTTTCCAACATCACAACAATCTGAGACACGACCACAAAAGACTGGACCGTATGAATAGTACTAAGGTAGAAAGGAGGTGAAAATGATTAATTTCAGTGAAACCTTCCCATTGTTATTATATATTAAACTGATCGTCATTAAGCAAACAAAAAAAAAACATGCCAGCCTTTTCTCATTTGATTGATAATGATGATGACAACGATACTAAATGTGTTCAATCAGTCTGTGAAAACAGTTCTATCAAGTCTAAGAAAATAACTCCTGAAAATGATATCTGGCTAAGAGCAGTAAGACAGTAAGATCCCCGGCTACCTCTTCTTGTTGAAGTATCCTTGATACTGAACCCCAGATTGCTCCTGAAGGCATAAACTCAGGTGTGTGTGAATGAGGTAGATTCAAAGGAGCAGAGGCACCTTGCATGGCAGCCTCTGCCATTATTGAATGAATGTGACGAGTAGTGCAAGAGTGCTTTTAGTAGTCAGAAGACTAGAGAGGTGCTGTACAAGTGCATTCACCATCCATGATAGTTTACCAGTTTATCTATCCAGTTTCATTATGCGAAGTGCACGATCCAGGCCAGTTGTCGGTTTTGTGAAATTTTAGCAAAGGAGATGGTGGCTTGTGCAGGTGATTGAGACTAAACTTCACCTCGAATTATGTAACTGTTGCAGCTGAGCACGGTGCGGTCAGTGCAGGTTCATTTCCTCAGTGACAGGACCTGCTTTACTCGAAGGTTACAATAAGCATCTACAGTAAACTACATTTGTCGTCATGTCTTCTCTGAAGTGTTTTGTTACAGATGTGGCTTGGTGTGGTTGTTCTTTTCAGCAGCACAGACACGACTGAATGATCATAGAAATGTTGTAGAAGTCTTTATGATCCTCTCGCTCTTCAGTGACAACACATTGCTACTTATAACTGTGGTCATGAAGGTGAGAATGTATAGGCTGCAATAAAGTTTAGACTTAATTATTTGTAGTATATAGTTTAGAGAATATTAAAGATCCCAGACAAACTTCAGCACCAGGGACAGCGCCCTGAATTCATCAGTACACAGCACAGTTAGGCTACTGATTCAGAGCCATGGTGAGGGTCATACATTTTAACTTACATAGACCTCAGTCAGGTAAAAGATCAAGGTGTCACTCAGGATGACTAGACTGACATGTTCAACTAAACAACCCCTCTACCCCGGAACTTTCTCTGCAGCTTGGGGATGTAGAGAGGGGATAGCAGGTTAACAAGAGGGGGATGCATTTTGGTCATTTTTCTGACAGCCGGAATAGCTTCCCCCTCCATCCCCTCTCAGATCACCCACTAATCCAGGGTTTTTGTAGTCTGTCTCATACCAGGGACTAAAAGTCAGGATACCATGGCCCCTGCTGCTGATTTACACCAAACTCTCTCATCTGTCTCTTGCTAGTCTAGCAACTTTATAGACATAGAATACTAAATTGCTGTGCCCCTTGAAAGGATCATTTTACAAGTTAGAGTTGCTTAGATCCGGGAGCAGCAAAGTACACCCTTACAGTGAAGTTGGACGTGTCAAGAGACACAAGCTTTGAGATGTAAACAATCAACAGTTGAACCAGATTATCTAAACCACTTTCTATAGAGGTAGAAGAGGAAGGCAAAACAGCTTAAATGTTGATAATATATTGACGCAGGGAGTCAGTTTGTAATCTGTAAAGAGTTAACAGAGCTTCTGGTTCTTTTCCAAAGAGGTTTGTCTAAAAACTGCATGATATGCTCCTGTTTCTCACCTCATCTGACTTTTTTTTTAAGCACACTTCAGATTTCATGAATTATCTTGGTGAGTGAATGTTATTATTGCCAACAAGGATTATGTGCAAAAATAAGATCAGTCATAAACCCGAATTATCCTTAAAACTCATAAGAAAATGTCCTGAAGCCTTAAATTTAGATGTGATGATGAAACAGCCCTATCAACTTTTATTGCCTTAGTGCAGCTCGCCTCCGTCTCTCTAAGTGTTAATTGAAGGGTGTGAATACTTGTGTATCAAAGGTGTTTTAGTCTCCCAGTTTCAGCACGCTGTCAAACACACACTGCACAGCGAGAAACTTACAGTACAAAACAGCAGCAAAAAACCTTCTGGCAGAGCGCTGTGGGATGACGCAACAAGGTGTGCAATTGTTCACAACTCCAAAAAGAAAAAGACGTTGTAAGTGAACTAAATATAAGAGATGATGGAGTAGATGTAGGCCTGCATTCACAGTGCAAGTGTTTGGCTGGGAACCACTTGGATAATGCTACATCAGCCAGAAAACGTGAGGAATGAAATGATTACACGACAAAAGAACAACAAGGGACAGGTGTGAACACGTGTTATGGTGGAGAGTTGTATAGAAGAGGTGTACAGAGAGACACCTATTATTTATGACTCTGTGTGTACTCAGCTTTCTGAAGTTTGTTTTAAAACCACCCCGAAGTTATCCTATACCTCTCCCTCTTGTAGCCACCACCTTTTGTGGAGTTAACAAAAGTATCTCAAATGTTTTTTTTTATTAATGTATCGTTAATTAAGTTTTGGCACATTTTGGCAACACAAAGTTCTCTGTCTGTCAGATGGTGTGATAACTTTCATTTTTGACAAATAATGCATAATGCATTCACATTCATTAGACAGATATAAGACACTAAGCAAGAACTGAAACCAAAGATGATAAACATGTAATTCTCTAGCTTGTTGTAATCAATATTATTTACCATCAAGCAAATTTTCTTTAAAAAAATTTAGTTTTAAAATGTTGGCGGCACACTGTCCTTTCTGTCTTTCAGGTTACTGTAACCTGGAACTCACTAGGGCTGCACCTAACAATTATATTTTAATCGATTAATCTAATGACTAATTAAATGATTATTTCAAAGATTATTTTTAATGACTTGTTTAATAGAACAATTTACGCAAAATAAATATCAAACACTTGCCTCATTAATTGTCATTTATCATTATGAAAAAGAGACTCATTAGAAGTCCATTAGAATAACGATTATAATAGTGTACTGTATATAGAGTATAATAGTGATAATTTACACGTCACTGCTGTGTTACGATACAAATAATTGACTCTATGTATCAGATGCCTGATCAGAAAAATACTGGACCTCAAATTCAAAAGAATTGCTGCAGCACATAGATGAATTTAGACACTATGTATCACTGCAACGCTTTCTGTGAACTGGTGAGTCAGTGTTTTTACTTTAATTAAAACTTAAAATGGTTATGACATGAATCCTCACTGGAGTAATATACTATTAAGATATTCAATTCAAAATGTATTTTTGCATGAGTGCAGGGCAAAGAAAATGAGTCTGTAACATTAGTTTTAACTATTTTCTCACTCATGCATGGCTATTCACAGAAAATATAAAGCGGCCGAATGACAGTGTTAGATGACACGTGGTGTAATGTTACACAACTCGATGAATTTCTTTAATTGATGATGTCTATTACGTGGATGCAGCCGTAGTGTTCTCTACGGTAACTGCTGAGATCTGTGAACATGCCAACATCATACAACAAAGTCCAGTAAGTCAAGAAACCTGAGAAATCAGACAAACAAACAGATTGTAAGGAAACAACAGCTTATAAAGATTAACTGTCACTCTATATGCTTGCACAACCAAGAAGTTCAACCAGGATGTTGGTCTGTAAACTGTGATGGATGTTCACAACAGTCAGGTTAAAAGCTTTAATGTTCACCTTCATTTTGTCGTCCAAATGAGTTTGTCCAACCAGGAGAAGTTGCCATGTTCCCAGATCTCAGCAATTATGTTTATGAGAATAATGTTAGCATAGCCATAAAAAAGGTAAAATACAAAAATAAGATCATACTTGTAATTAACCTAAATTATCCTGTAATTGCTAATAAATTGGTTTGAACTGATAAAACTGCAAAGCCTACGTACTCTCAGTAACTTCATTGTGATGTGTGGGATTCATTAGTAGTGAAATTTGGAGAAATAACCATATTAAGTCTAAGCTGTTGGGAGTCTTGAGTTGGACGTGCATGACTCATAACACATCTCCTCTGCACAGGCAATTATAAACAGAAAATATTTTTTATATTTATATATTTGTGATGAACAATATCACTCTCACACTTGAACTCCGATGGACCCAGCTGACAAGACCTCGCTAATAACAGGGAGTCACTGATTAGTCATTTATGAAATTATAAACATCTTAAGTGCTATTTACATTTTCAACAATCCCCCATCCCACACACACAGCTTCAAACTCCATGAGTCTATCAGAAGAATACAGAAGAAGACCCGTTGGGACGAGAGAAAACAAAACATTGGCCTCACTAATGCTAAATAAGTAATCAAAATAATTGGCCTATTCATGAAGCAAACAAAAGCCAGAGGAACAAGCTGCTCTTTTTAACTATCTCTCTGACTGAAGCAGGCGAGCGGACTTAGAAACACAAATAAATCCAGCTCATCAAGAGGATTGTGGAAAACTTTCACTTCTAAAATGTGTCTTATTTAGCCATAATTAAACAACTTTGCAGAAAGATAATTAATTTGTGGTTGTTACCTGAACATGACCTCAAGTAATGTTGCTTTACTTGCGTAGGCCTAAAGAATAAGTCAGGTGATTCCCTATGGTAACACTTTACTCGAAGGGGTGTTCTGGCACCTGACACCTGACACCTGACACAAACTTTGACTGTGTAATAAAACTTAATGACATCTTTATGACAAGTCCAAAATGTATCACTGTGGTTGAGATCAAGGAACAATTATAATGGTCTCATGACAGCCAGTGTCAAAACCAACTATATATGACAATATAATATAATGTTAACACATAAAGGTAAATAGTTTTTTTGATAATGTCAGATTGTCAGAACAAAGACACCTCATACAATGTCAAGTTGGAATTGAAAATGACATAAAAGTAAATAGCACATAGCACATTTTGCTGGTGATCAGCTGTTGGATACCTTTTACACTGATGTGATGTTATATATTCTTTGACAATATTATTTTCACTTGTCTTTTCAATTCCTCTGTTACTTATATTAATTATTTTTAAGTTTTTGTAAGGTATGTCTTATACAATTATGTTGTTGTCTCGTCTTTTTATAAACATATTGTTTTTTTTTTTTTAAAAAAAAGACATGATTGACTGAATAACACTTTATGACAACAGTCATAAACATTCATAAAGACTCCATGTTCATGACAGGTATCATGACATGGTGGTGACTGTGTTATAACAGTCATCTGCACACCCCTTCAAATACTGCTACCTTCTTGAAATAAAGTGTTGCCTCATAGGGATATTTATTTTATTTTGTCAACAATCCCATGAAAAGACCAAAACCAACAATGAATTGATTCATGTGTAGCCAAAGCCTGATTTAGCTTATTCCTCTCTGCCTTGATTGTTGTCCAAAATTATTCAAAATACATCAGTGAGCCACACTGTTGGACTGGATGACATGTTTCTCCGTTACAACAAACATCAACACTGCACTTCACAGGTGCTCTATCCTAATACTATAAATACTCACTAGTGTACTAAATATGGGTTAATCTGCTGGTGAAAATAGTCCCCAACAGTTTGCAAAGGGCTGGGTATAGTTTAAAAAATTACAATAGAAGTGCCACCACCCTTAAGGCCCCCACACATGATTACTGTCCCATTGTTTTCTTACAGAAAGAGCAGCAGCACCCAACGAAGCGGCACTGCTATCCTTGGTGTGGGGCATCACTCAGATTTGCGCTCACAGTTCAAATGATTTGAATCTTGACCTCATTTGCTGCTGATCTTTCAAAGTGCAACCAATGATGTAACAGCTGTATGCGATGATGTAGCCAGAAGGGACCATCGATGTATGGAAGCCACACAAGCAGAGGAGGGGGACAGTGATGGTCAAGTCCAGAATGGAACCAGGGACCATGCGAAAGATCTGGCAAGAGTGATCGTTTTAACATTTGTTCAATGTGGAAACAATGAGGAAACAATCCATACAAATCCCACCAGAGTTTTGCTAATCAAGGGTTCCCTTCTAGACACGGCTGAGAGTGATTACAGAAAAGTGTTTCAGAGTTCCCCAGCACAACATTAAAAACATACCATGATCTCAGCAGTCAGATCGGGCTATGAGATTTGGGAATCATATAGTTAATGAACTTGGCTAAACTTAGCTTTGCCATTTGTATACCAGGCAGACATGATGTATAGCACCGTGCTTTGCCTCTCTGCGTCCTACCTCGTGGTAAGCCTGGGACAAATTTCTTATCATGTGCAGGCCCCATTAATGTGATACAGATACCAATCCAATACCTTTATTAGGTATCTTTTTTCTACTTCATTTGATACCTGTCCTGTGAAATAATCCATCTGCTTTTTATTCATTATTTTTATCAGATGCCACTCTGACATGTTGCACTAAATCAAAGAACACATAGGTGGTGATTGGCTGTGAGCAAAACAATACTAATATTTTTCTAGATCTGGCTATGAAAACAATTGAATGCAGGTGTTGTTTGACTGAACAAGCTTTGATACTACTTGGTGCTGGGTTATTTATTTCGATCGATACCTTAAAGGTATTACTCAGCCTGTGCTTGAGTAATGTGCTCTTAAAACTACAGTGGTGAGCTACATTATAAAATTGTGTTAGAGACAAACAAACAAGCAAACAAACAATAAACTACTGTATATATTTTTTGACTTCTTTTAAAGATTTTCTTCTTAATTCGGTATCAACAGGCCAGTGCTGCAGACAGGTGGGGGGAGTCATAAAGTGATGGATATACACATGGTTGGGTTTGGTCTTTTCATGTGATGAGAAATCTGTTGAATAGGACATATTATCCTTTTCGGGCCTTTGTACTGAGTCTTGGACTCTTATAGAGCAGCTACATGCGATTACCCGCACGCAAAGCTTTGTAGATATCCAGTTTGTGCATTTGTAACACAATCCAATTTAGTGGTGGAGAAATGTTATGTTCACATAATTTGTGCCTGAAACAAAGTCTGGACTCATTTCCAAAAAATTGATGTGTGCGTTGCCTTTTAAGCATAGGCAGAGTCTGTTTAAGTTTCTGCAGAAAGAACCAATATTCATCCCATTAATGACTATTGGACTTTAATGGCTGTTGGACTTTTTATAATTATTTGTTTTTATGCTTATCATTGCCAACAGATCAATGCCAGGTCAAAACTGAGAAGAATACAATTATATACGGTTTATAAATGCAGACATCGGCTCTCATATACAATTAAAACTGAATGATGTATTCCACTGATGAGATGAAACATTAAATTTTAATTTTAACCTGATTAAATATTAACTCGTTTTATTTTTCTCTCTGAGCAAATGTAAGTTTAATCAGCTGCAGTTACACTTTCCTGGCATGAAATTTATTTTAAACTTGCTGTGCAATCATCTGCAATGTAAATAAATATGTAATAATGCTGTCATAAACGTTTTAATGATTATCAGCCACAACAAGTGATCTCCATGTTTTATATCTGTTTAACAAATGTACCAAATATAAAAAATTGAGCTCTGTAAACAAAGCAAGGCAAACCTTTCTTTTAGAGGAAATTCAAAGTCAGTATATATTAGATACCAAACGATGATTGGTCAGCTTCACAGGCATCACAGATCATCACGAAGCCTAAAAACCAGCCCAGATTAACGTGTTTGCCACAGTTGGGAGCAGTTCGCTCATTCTCCGTGTTCCCCTTCAATTTCCCACCATAAGGACAAGAGGAGGAAACCCCTGAATAGCCGGAAGGAGATGTGTTTATCACTTTCTTGCAGATACACGCAACACTAAATCAAATCTTCGTGTGATGTGATGCCGAGGAAGGAGATTTTCCTTTAGTCACTGCAAACACTGGGAACCTCTGACATTTGAAATGATCTGAGGTGGGAATGCTATCTGTCCCTTACAGCCCTCAAAGCCTCCAATGCTGTAAGTCAGTCAAATACAGGCCTTAAAGTCAGGGGAAAACTTTTTGTCAAATATTTTGCTGACGGATATGACTCTAAAGATCCTAATTTGACCATTTTTTTTGTACGCCTCGTAGCATTTAACCGCTGGAGCCGTTGCAAATGTTCTGTGTGTGTGAAATTAAGACTTTTTTATGTTTGATGATAATTGAATTGTCAGGAATAAGTGTAGCATATAATTGTATTTTTGACGTTTTGCATGGAGAGCTTATTTTTTAAAAATTGAGCTCAGAGGTGAACAAGATGAAGTTAATTAAGCGTCACCTCCTTACAGCATGTATCTGAACCTGTGGGAGTAAAAGGATGAGGAATTAAACTTTTTTAAGACAAGAAAATCCCTCTTCTTCTCCTCCACTTCCGCATCAGCGCCTTCCTTTTTCGCCCTCGTTTTTGTGGCTCCAACATCGACCTTTTTGTTGTCTTTATCTGAAAATGTGTTTTGTCGGTTTCCCTCTCCATTTAAATCGACACCCCCTACCCACCCCCAACCCTTTCTATTTCATAGTATTTTTCATCTTGTAGTTGATAGGGCTTTCTGGTGGTTGAATGAGTTCACTCCCAGTCTGTTATCCTCACTTTCTTCTGCTGACTGTGTCCCATTCAGCTCAGGAGTCTCTGAGGGGCCAGGCGGTGAGGCGGTTGTCTGATGCAGGCCGCCATATTACAGCGATTGATAGCATTTGTTGAACCATAGCTTCTGCTGTGAAATAATAAAAGTCTGGCGTGTCAGCAGGGGTATTATTTGAAATACACGACTAAGAGAAGAGGAGCGATTTATATTTAAAAAGAAATTGAACCACCAATGATGATTTTTCCCCTCTTATTTCTGATAAGTTAGGAGACTTGGTCATAGTTATTCTAATTAATCTGCCCTACTTTGAAAGGTTCCACTTTCGTCAGGCGTATTCATCTTCTTTGGCTTTTATCAAGGGGCAATGTAATTTTCTCCCCCTCTACCACATATCACAGGCACAGAAAACCAAAGTCTGATGGCAACTATATAACGTAGTCTTTCAAAGGAACTCCAGTGGGTATTCATGAAAAATGCATGAGTGGCGACTGCACATGGATGCTCCCTTAAGCTGAGGCTCGGAAAATATGACAGTGACAAACAATGGTCTGATATGTCAGCGTTACTACAAGGAAGAGGAGGATCTGAACGAGTGTGGGGGTGTGCTGCATGCTTATATGTATATTACAGACTCAGTGGGGCTGGTCACAGTCCCTTAGGCCCACACTGTTGTACAACGAACCCTCAGAGGTATTTTCTCCACTGCAACTCCAAGTACAATAACCCCAAAAAATGTACAAGAAGAAACACTCAGGCTGCCTTCTGTTCTAGTTACATGTTAAATCAGGGATTGTGAGACTGCATCTTCCCCCTCACGTCTTTGAAATCAACAATATGAGATCAGACAAAAGACCAATAAAACCCACTCAAAGAGTAAATTATTATTCTTTTCTTTGAACGTAGTTCTAAGATAATTTGGAGGATGCAGGAGGAGGATAGAGCAAATCGTGAAATGATCAATTGTCGGTGACAGACTATGAAGATGGGTTCTGTTATAATTCACACATCCCGAGTGGCACACGTTGCTTTGTATTCCCCCAGTGAACCTCAGCCGATTAAAACTATAATTGCAACGCTTTAGCGCTTCATGAAATACGACCTTTCAGTCTTGAACCTTTACCTCAATTCTCCAAAACAAGGGCCTCTAAATCAAATTGAGCGATTGAAGTATGAAACAAGGCAATAAATTAATTCTTGTAATGTCTTCCTGTAATGCTGTTTTTGTGGTCACAGTTATCACGGGGGGGTGACACGGCACAGGGGGCCGATAAGCCAGAGTCATGCTCACATGAAAGACACCGAACAGCTAACAGGCCGATGTTAAGCCCGTTTCCCCTCTAACACTGATAGTCATGGTCTATTTTAACCAGACCGCGCTGAGCTGATAACTTCTCTGGTACACGTTTGGTCCTACAATAATACAAGCAGCAGCTACAGGAGGTGAGGAAAGCCGATTGGGAGGCGTAGAAGAGCTGCTGTGCCAGTCATTATCCATGAAAGTGAAGTAAAATAAACAAGCCAAATATTCCGGACTGTGTTTTAAAGAATCAAGGGAATAGCAGCACGTTTGTGAAAATTAAAGTGATAGTTCACCCTAAAAGCAAATATTTTTTCTCTGGCCTTTGCTTAGTTTGTCCATCTAAATTGTTTTGGTGTGAGTTACTAAGTAAAGATATCAGCTGTGGAGATGCCTGCCTTCTCTCAAATATAATAATGGGATGAAATGGCAGTCGACTCGTGGTGCTCAAAGCTCGAAAACATTTGAAACACCAGTGTCTCAGTCCAGGAAACATGACCTGGTTACTCACGAAAATTCAGAGACGCAGTTGTGAGCACTTTCATGTGGGAACTACTTTCTTTTGAGTAGCAAGAAAACAGTTCCTACATGAAAACTGCTCACAATAAATTTAGTTTTAGCTGCAACCAGCATCTCTGTAGGTCACTCCATCAGTTCTTTGGTTGCTCCATCAGTCAGTCACAAAACTTTCACGGCCCTTGGCAACTACAGTTTTCACTCTAGGAGGCTGAAATTTGATGTTTTATGTGTGTGCGCAAATGTGTTTGTTTGTGTTCATGTTGACTGTCAAAAAAAGGCAAGGGAGTGGGAGTGGCCTATAACAAAAAGGCACTTCGAAATGGATTCAGGTTTGTGACCGAACCCATGAGCTGTTTGTTGTAGACTCTTTTGGGGGGCATCACTGCACTCAGCAGAGCTCCTCTTTCATTATTGACTGATGCCCCGCCCCTTCCCTTTGACCACACCCTCTCATAACTAATTACTTGTTTGTGTTAGGCACTTGTGGGAGTCATTATTGGACTTACAAAAGTTCATTTTTCGTTGATGACGTGTGCCTCCCCCTTACACTCTAGCCACGCCCCCTTCCATAACTCGTGAACTGTTCGTCATAGAGTTTTGCTGCAGGCGTCACTGTACTTAGCAGAGAGTTTCTTTCACCATTGTTGTGACCCTCACTCCTTATACTTGAGCCACAGAGGTCAAGCGGTGTGAATAAACATACGTTGCAGCTGTTTGCTACTTAATGCTTAATGCTTTGAGAGCCACAAGCCAAGTGCCATTTATTGTGTTTTATTTATTTATTTGACAGCGATGATACATGTAAGCATTGTTACATTTAAGTAAAAAATGCAACTGACAAGATCAGGGTGGGAAATTAACTTTTAAAAATGTACCAGCCACTGACAGACATCAGCTACTCAATAGTAGATCATTGTTTTGCCTCTGATTGGCCACTTTCACATTTTACCAGCATTTGGATGGTGACTGGTGCTAATTTCCCACCACTGATGCAATGTACATAGGACTTACTATACGTACAGACAACCACTACAGCCAATAATAAAAACAACTATGACTGACAGCAAATAACCACTATAAACACTAACTGAAACAACAATGACAGAATACCAACAACTGCAAAAATCAACAATGAAGAACAATGACAAAATAAGTTAAAATGTAGTTTTAAGCTAGCAATCACTGGTTTTTAGATTATTCTATTTCTTTGTTTTCCTTTTACTTAATTCTAATGACTTTGATTTTATTGTTCTAATTTTATTCTGGTATTTGTATTTGAGTTTATTTGTTTGTATTTTTATCGCTCTTTGCTTTTTTGTACTTCTTTCCAGTCCGTTGTTTTAATTTTTCCTATGTGAAGCACTTTGGGCTGCATGTGCGTGTGAAAGGTGCTGTATAAATAAAGCTGAGTTGAGTTGAGTTTTATTTTATTTGAGAGAAAGCAGATATCTCTCTGGCTGATATCTCTGTAACTCTGCGGCTAACACCGAAGCAATCCAGATGGATATAGAGCACTGCTGGCCAGAGGAAAAATAAAAGTATTTTTGACTTTGGGGTGAACTGTCCCTTTAAAGGCAGAGAAAAGATGAAGAGTTATTTTTGTTATCAGAGTCGAATGCAATGTTAAATTTCTACCAAATGTCAGCAAATGCATATTTTACCAAAGGGAGAAAAAAAACAGCTGTTGGGCTTTTCGGCATGTTTCCTTAATCAGCTGGCAAAAAGTGTCATGAATATAATGTTGTTCTTTTTCACAGAAGTACCTTATTTTCACATTTTCTGTAATCCCAGTCAACCTAATTATTTTGGGACTCATTTTGGCTGGGTGTTGCCATGCTTTCACTTTTAGCTCATGCCCAAAGCCTCCTTGGTAATGGAATTTGAGCCGCCCTTTTTGGTGACTCATCCCTGTTCTATGAAAGGAAAAGAAGGTCACATTAAATGGGGATTTACATAAGGCTATCTGCACAACTATGAATTCCCACGCTATTATGTCAGATTTCAAAAGGCACATAAATGCTTTTTTGGAAAAACATCAAAAATTCATCGGAGACAAAATGATTGAGGATCATGTGGCAAGAGACTCTCCCATCTTGTCAGTTAGTATTGCTTGGCGAAGTGCGCACCATTTTGTTACGTGGGAGACGAGATGATGTCATTACACCATCTTCAGGGACCACTGCTTTCAAAATGTCTACTGTAACAAATGGATGCCTATGCTAAAAAGATCCAAATAAAACAAAAACAAAAAAAAGACAAATTTCTACCCCGAAAATAAATCTTCCTGCAACCTGAGCCCTTCGTTGTAGCTGTCAGCATCTGTAAGGCTTCCCATCACTCTGAGGATAACAGAAGAAATCTTTGATGTTACAGCAGGGGACACCGCAACAAAACGGAAAGTTTTCACTTGCCAATATTAATGTTTGCCCTACCCTGTCGAGCAAACTGTTTGTACCACAATTTGACACGCAGACTACAATATTGTACAAAGATTTACATCCCAGGTGGCCTTGTTCACAATATTGAACATATTTGTAATATTGGACAGCACATAAAAGATACTGATCTATTTAGGCTTGTACTATTCCATATGGGCAGGCCATTGATAAGAGGTGTCTAATTGAAACAGCAAGTTGAGAGAAGGGATCGATGGTTACACTGGAGCAGAGAGCTCTCCTTGTGCGAGTCATATTATTAGATTTCATACAATCTGATAACCCTTTTGCTTTTGATTGATCTTTTCCATTTCAAGCATTCAGACCTCGGATCAATGGTTCTGCCCTGCAGCTACCACTGTCAAAGCAATAGCAGGCCTGCAAAACCAGGACATGGTCATTCTCTGAGACCCACATTCGAGTAAAATTGTGTGTTTTGAATTGTTACCACATTGGACACGTAGCCCGAATTTCTTTTTAACGATCCTGACAGTACACATCATCAACATTATCTCACCAAAGCATCAAATAAAAGCGAGCTTTTTGTACACTTTGTTCTTTCTTGTGACACTTCTGTCAAAAATAATTATGAAACAGTGACGCTTTTATAGAATCTGTCAGCTGAGAATCAAAAAGAGCCTCTCACTCTCATGGTCTTCACATTATGTCATCTGATCTTTCCACAGTGTGTTTCTAAAGAACTGGGATTTGACAGTGAAGGGAGGAGAGTGAGTAAGCAGCGCTAAGTGCCCCTCTCTAATTCTCTCAGCCCAATCTCTTGAGATAGCCTACTGGAGCTGGTGGGTGTAGCTATATGAACCAAAGGGGCTGAATGAACTGTAATGAGATTAGTAACTACAGTACACAGGAACAACCATTTTATGGGGCTGCATGCCTGGTATTAAATATCCTCCTTGAGCTGCTGAGTTCAGTCTCAGTGTATATAGTGTAAGAAAGTATAATCCTTAAAGATGAAGCAACACAGCATATACATGTGTTACTGTAGTCTATGATTATGCGTCTGCGGCTCTTGTGTGAGGTCACAAAATGTCATTTGTATGTAAATCAGATAATCCACACAGTGAAATATACGCAGCTACTACAAAATAGACATAAAGGGAGCAAAAAAAAAAAGGCACCAAAAAGTTATTTCTGATAACAAGCACATATCATTTGATTCATTTTGTCCAGACTACGGGGAAAAAATTGTTTGTCTACGTATTATTTACTCATACTTATTTCAAACCGATGTTAATTTAGCTTACTAATAATTTTCGGCATAGTTTTCAGCAACATTTTTTTCACTGACAAAAAATGAGACGATAAGTAAATGAAAATTAATTTGTGATGACAAAAAGTAGGGATGTTCCTTGTGACTAATTTCCATCGATTAAATGAAAAAGTTGAATTGTGACTGGTCAACTAGTAAGAGAACACTCAGAAAACCGTGAAAATGTAGCACAGTTTATAAATTGATCAAGTTAAACGTGAATTAAGAGCCATTTGACGCTGTTAATCACATTCTTCAGTGACTAAATGGTATATTAATAGCTGCTGAAATGTTTGTCACTTTGCCCTGTGCATTATAACACTGCACATTAAACTACAAAACATGACAACACCTCACTTTCCAGACCGAGCGGGATTACAGTTGTCTCCAGGTAAATGACAATGTTTACGTGGAGCTGATGTTAGCGGTCACACAGTGTGGCTAACATTAGCAGCGCTAACAGCATCTGGCTGCAGGTTAACGTCCACTCACCTGTGTGAGTGGTTATACATTGCTCACATGGAGTGATTACATGTCAGTTTATTCTGAAACAGCCTACATATAACCTTATTTTCCATATCATAATATTGACACACTGTGCTGTTTACAAGCTGTCACCTGTCCCACTTCGCTGATAAAAACATCCAGAGCCATACAAGCACTACAAGCAATACAAGGAGAGAGAGGAGGGCTGCCATCTGCCAGCACTGCAGCCCTGACTAGTGGTGAGGGGCTGTGTAACAGCATAGAGGCAACAGTTGTACATTAATAAAATATAAGTTGTTTAACTGACTTTATGGTGCTGGCTAGTGAGGGTGGTGATGCTTAATCAACTAAATGACTAATCATGCACATCCCTAAAATAAAGTGTGATGAAATCTATTGACACAAACAAATAAAAAGGACTCAAAAATGTTAAGGAGGGGCAAGTTGGTTAGTTAAGAAGCTGGATCCAGTCTCTGTGTGGTAGGGATGTTAGATGCACACAGTTGGATAGTACTGATCTACCCTGGAAGTCAATTAGCATACACTTGCTCTATGTGTCAAAAACTGTGCAGAACTGTCAACATATGCATAAATTTCACACTTAATGTTCAGGAAAACAAGACCGTTTGTAAACCGTGTGGCGCAACAATCACTGGTAAAAACAACAATCATTTGCATCCCAAAATTCATGCAAAGGTAATCACACTTAAAGGCATAGTTAGCGATATAATCCGATGCACTTTTAGTCAAAATCACCGTATTTCTCCTCACTATCCACAACCTCTCACTTCTGAGAGCATGCTGAAAAAAAAAATCTGGTTTCAATACACAGCCTGGGCTCTGAATTTCAGCAGGTAAACATGGGTCCACCCCCTCACGCCCAGGGGAGCCGGTTCATACTCGTGCACAGGTCAGACATAGGGGGGAGGGGGAGTAGTAGGTCGTGTAGCGTGCGCAGTTAGAGTAAGAGAGAGCCACGGTATATCAGGTGCAGATATTTTGCATTCGCCATGGCTGAAAAACAGCCCAAGAGAAAACGGTTGGAGGAGCATTAAAAAAAAAAACAAAAAAACATAATAAAACGGGTTAAAAACGGACGCAGAGGTCGCCGTCTTTCTGCTGGACAGGTGAGCAACGTTAGCACAAGAGAAGTCAGCATGAAGTCAAACAGACGTGCAGGTAACTCGCTGACTGACTGTTTTGGTGATGTCTCTGGGGACGCTAAAAGCTCACAAAAAATAATTAATGATGAGAAATTATTTGCAGACACTGCAACTGGACCTCCTATGTTATAAATTATGACAGACAGGTAGAAACATGACATGGTCATATGATGGGGGATAATTCCTGCGGGGTCGTTCCACTCACTTTTTAATGAGGAGCTGCCAGATCACATGAAAAACAACACCACTCTGTCTGAACCCTTTTTCACTTTTTCGATGTGTCAGGGAAAATCCTTGCACTCCTGCTGATGTACATACATGTTACCATGGTTACCAAAGGATCTTACATAGCTTATGCAGATTGATGTTATGACAGTTAGTTGGTTACAGTTGTGTGGTTTAGCTTTTGAATTCATGCCGTAGTCATTTATCTAGTATCATAAAAACCTGTGAACACTACAAACCACATTATAATTTGCATGGGAGACCCGCTTTTTCAAGGTCTTCGTCTACTTCTGAGTGAAGACTGGTGTGGTTTGTTTGTAGTGTGAAGGGAAAGCGGACCAGAGGATTTTCTGATAGCAGATTTGTGATTTTAGCATGAATTCAAAAGCTACGCTATCTTTAATTCTCCCTGCTGATCTGTATGCATGTCACTATTTAAGTACAGGGATTTTCAGTCTTCACCAGAAAGTGAAAAGATGTGAAAACAATGTGTTGTGCTTCTGTCCGACACCATGTATTTTGGCAGTTCCTCATTAAAAACCAAGTGAAAGCGACCACACAGTAACTGCCAGTGACACCAGAAAACATGAAAAAACACATGAAAACATTGTGCTGCATGACTCACTGTCAGTCACCAAAGTTTCACCACTTTGGTCCATGTAAATGATTCTGGATAAGAGTCACAAAAACTGTCCAATCAGTGAGTTACCGATCACTGTATAAGGCTTCTTTTTTTATTTTTTATAGCTCTTGGTTCATTTGTGTAAAATCAGGTTGAGCCAGAACTAAAAGGCAACTATGTTGTTTTTTCCCCCCTTGGTCTGGACTAAATGAACTGAATTTAAAGGTAGAATCAGTAGGATTTGTTTGAGCTGTTTGTAATCGCACCAGAAAGAAGCCAGGATGTCAAACACCAACGTTTTGGGTTGGTCCCGAGCGTCCAGAGCACAGCAAAATAATGAGAAAATAAGGAAATCCACGCAGAGGGCAGAGTCTGTGCAGACACAGACACCAACACACACCTCTGGTGGATCAAGTGATGATTGAAAGGGATTATATTTATATGAGTCTGTACATTTTTTTTTTTTGTTTTGGAAAATCTTGCATATTATGCCTTAATGTCGTGACAGTAACCCAAGGGCGGGTTCACACCAGCCTTGTTTAGTCTGGTTGAACTGAACTCTGGAGCCTTTAAGCCCTTGGTGCAGTTTGTTAGTGTTGGTATGAACGGCGGACTTTTAGGTGTGAACCCTCCCCAAGAGTAATGAACAAAGCATATACTTTAAAATTGCATCACAGCGCCAAAAATAAATACATAAAACTGAAGTGCACCATGCACCATGCTACTAATTCTCTTGGTCTTAGCATTATTTGCCTTTTATTATTTCTGCCTTCCTGAGAAATTTTGATCTGACATTTGGATTTTCTAATAAAAAAAAAAACTGTAGTTCACATACTGCTTGCATTTTTACCCTTGAATTCATCCTCATGAAAAGTTAATGTGTTCTCATATACAAGCAGAGAAAAGATCCAGCAGCTGATGAAGGGAATACAAGCAACATGCTCTCCCCAGTGAGCTTCCACATTTTAAAAACGAATGAAAACCGAAGCAAAAATAACACTGTTACACTCAATCTTCTCATTTTACCTTATTAAATCCAAAACGTACACACACACACTTTGAATTAAGAACGAAATGCCCAAATAAATACTATTCATAGAAACACTTGAACCTTAGAAACCCTGTCAGGCTGCAAAAAACTCTCATGAACTCATTTTCTGGTCATTAGTGACACCATGAAGGAGGCCTACTTATCATCAATGATATTGTTTACCCGCTAATCAGGTTTAACTTCTACAAGGACCTTTACGGTTTCCTTGACCACCTACACTAATCATTCAGACAGGCCGACCAGGAGAAATCCTCCCATGGTCCTCCTTGTTGCTGCCGTGCCTCATTTAAACCCCTCTCCAGGTCATGTTATCTAAACGGATGAAAAAGGAATAGCAATGCCCTCGCTGGCTCTAATTTGGGCATCATGGCTGTTCGGTGCTACAATGCTCGTTTTGATAATTGTTCCTCCAGTAACGCTTAACGGTGGGAAATCCAGGGTGGGCTTAGAGCTTCTATATTTTCTGTCCTGATTAATTCATTTGGTAAAACATAACAAAATTTGGTACGTTATTAGCCTTTTAGAGGTTTAACCAGTTTGCTTAAAGCTTTTATTGATTAACATATTTTTCATAAGCTGACTTCTCCACTTGTAGCATAATAATTGCTCACCCCGACCCCGATGATCTGTGGTGCAGTCACTAATGAGCTTATGAAAATCATAAGTTCCTGGCAGGAACAGTGCTCAATATTAATGAACAAACCCTGAGCTGATTCAGGATATAAAATTAAATATGAGGATAAACTAGACTCTATCTCAAGGTTTGGATGTATTTCTTTTTGTTACAGCTGACAACCATCGCAGTGCTCCCCCCGCCGCCTTCGCCATATTACAGAGAGGACAGACAATAGGAGAGATTGGGGGCAGGGTCAGAGAGATTGGAGAGAAAGTGAAAGACAGTGCAGGGGGGAGGAGGGGAGGGCCAAAGACAGCAAGATTGAGGAGCAGTCTGCATAATTAGGTGGAGTAATTAGGTTGTATTAATCAGTCACAACATGGCAACAGAGTCTTTGAAACATCTTCTGAATTATGCAGAGGAAACTTGGACCATTGCTTAAACTATAGTGCGGTTTATTAATGATTTAAAATGAGAGTTGAAATTATTAATCGACTAGTCCAGTATTTCTCAGTCTTTTTTTACACCACGTACCACTTCAGAAAATTATTTAGCTCCCTAAGTACCACCTTACTGTTATGTGCCGTTTGGTGCTAGCAGGAGCTGTCAACACTTCAGTGCTTGGACCACCGTTTTCCGCTTCATTTTCAACACGAAATATTCTGCTCTTTTTCTGAACTTTTCTCTTTGTAATAGTTTCCATTTGGAGCCATGATTGGGGTGTTCTTGACACATTTTCATGTCTTTATCTTACCTCCGCTTACTTCGCATCACAGTTTAGCTTGTAACCGCCGGTAATCAGGCTGATATTGAAACAAAAATACAGGAAAGACAAAACTTATTTTAAACTGAATATCAGTGATCTCATATTTTATATATTTTCATTTGTCTTTTAGTGGAATTTTGATTGTATGGTATGTTTTTAAATTAATTAATTAAATTTTAAAAAGTATTTCATATATAGATATAGCATGCGCAGCACAGAAAATGGAGCAGCTGCACAGAAATAAATTATAGAACATTTAGGGTTTTTTTGTCAACAAAAATACAGAGATTTTGGTAGTATTTACTTTTGAAACCTTAAACTTTTTTTTTTAGTTTTTATCAACAATATTGAAAGGTTATTCAGTCACATTCACTGTTTAATAATGCCGGTGCCCTCTCGTCATCGTCTCGTCTAAGTCATGTACAAGAAATTACATAGTTTCTTGTACAATTACATTTGTCATAGTTTTCATCACTGAAATTAACACAAGTTTGAATTATTGTGACACAAACACTTTGTCGGTTTAGAAAAAAAAATGTGGGATCGTTCAGCAATTTCTACAGTCACCTTGTGGAGTGACTTCTGTTGTCACCTCAAATCCTGCTTTGTAGATACGGCTGAATCCAGCGCAACATGTCAAACCCAATATTCGTCCTAACATTATGATTATGATCATAGATTACATTTTAACTCACTTTCTGCTGCCCGTCAGATCTAATTAGCCACGGTTAGCTCTGTGAGTGGATCCCCCCCCCCTTCTTTTTCTTCTTCCTGTCAGGGAGTGAGTTGCCAGCCCTCTGCGACCCTGTCTGTGTTATAAAGCTGCCCATCATGCTGTTTTAATAATTTATCCAACCAGTCCTGAAAGCAAGCTGTGAACTGCCAATCCCTCCCACCATGTGCCAGGCTGCCCGAACCCACTGATCAAGGAGCACATGCTAGAAATGGAGTGTCCAGGGGCATCATCCCAGGGCTATTTGAGGGTTGCTGTGACACATTTCCTCAACCACCCTTCACTAAACTGTCTCTTGTAGCCTCTAATACATGTGATAAGATGTTTCCCTGCATGGCGTGAGGTCTGCTTCTTTGACATCTGCTGTAATGCACAGCATGCTTAGTGCAGTGTTTAGTTTTATCCTCAGTCCCATAGGTCATGATGAGAGATAAAAAAAATCATGCTCAGAGAGAGTATAACTGTTTTGAATCACAATCAAAGAAGAACCGCAGGGATCACGAACTCACACATCTTGACATGTGAACAGTAGAGACTGTTCGTCATACCGAATGTGTTAATTACTTCTGAATTCTGACTTGAAGCGTGATAGAGGGATCTCATTAGAAATATGCCACACCTCTCTAAGGAGGAAAAGGCAGGATTTCATGGGAGAAGCTCACAGCTCTGAGACTTCCATTTTCAATGACGTGCTGTGACCAATAGCATTTTCTCCAGCTGTTGCAATTCTCTAGCTTATTCTTGGGGCCGGGGAGACTATCTTACTGACTTGCCAATAAAATGTCTGTTGCCACTGGGAAAGAGCAGGAACCGTCAATTGGTTTCACCTTATCTACCTTAAACATGCCTCTGCTGACTTCATGCTTCTTCCCATTTCTTTTTCATTGCGGTTTCTCATTGTTTTCTTTTACCCCATCTTCCCTCTGCACATGCACACAAAGAACGTAGTCAATTACGGAAAAATACATTATCAAGCCGAGGTTTTTTAACAGAGACATCTGAGAAAGTTAAAACAAGTAACTGCGCTTTATAAGTCATAAGTTAAAAGTCTACAAGTCGATTTAATTGTTGTCTGTCTTGAATTATCAAAGAGGAAAGAACTTTTATTCTAAAGATTCATTTTAACACCAAAACGCAATTTAATAACGCTTTGATTTGATTCTGTCTCTTTACTGTGATGGAGATAATTGAGTGTACATGCAGTGTTTGACAAGGACTGGATATCTCTTCATCTGTAGAGACGAGAGAGGAGGTCAGGCGGGGTAAAACCGATCAGTCCCACAGTGCTCCTCAAAATCAGGACTCCAAACAATTGTGGAAATATAGATGACAAAGCCCAGCCAGGGAATTGCTCTCAAAGAGTCTGATTGAAAGCTCATGTCAGGGAGGCTGAAGCAATCAAAGGACTTGTGTATTTCAAGTCGAAAGAGGTCATGTTGAGAGCATGATAAATCCAACATCCTGATCCACCACTCAAAGGCAGCTGCTTTCTATTGTTGGTGCTGCTCGCTGGTGTTCTGCACTCTCTGAAATATTGTCTCTCCATCTGCCTTGATGTGCAACAGTTCCTGAAGGTGTCAGAACAGAGAGCATGCATTGTTGCTTCAGTGGCATCTAAATTCATTACCTGTCATAGGCACTTTGAGCCTATTACATTGTAGTGACACAAATCTAATTTTATAAGGAAAAAAAAGAAGTTTTTAGTTCTAGGCAAACCAAATACACCGAGGTGCCACACTGGCAGGTTTGTTAGGGAAGCTACGCAGTAATTGAGAAGCTGCCTGTTGGCTCATAATGCTGCCAAAATGCCAATTAGCAAAGGCACACAGCACCTGTCTGCTTCACAGAAAAAAGTAACGCTGGCTAAAAATACTATGATTCTACGAGCTAACATTGGCCTGAAATATAGTGATATTCTGATGCAGCATGTATTATACTGTCCTATACTGTGTGTACACATACAAACAGTGCACATTTGTCTACAGTAACAGACCTTCGTGATGTTAAGACTGCCCTGATCAATGATTTTTGTGGATCAAATGACTGTGTACAAAGTGAAAAGGGGTAATTGTGTAGTGACAAGCCCACAGACGATTATCAGTGACTCTGCAATTCCCCTCAGCTCTGCAGATTGTTTTACATAGACAGTAAAATAAATAATGGATGAAGTGTCCATGATGTCACCCTTAAGTTTCAGAGGAACCATTGTGAAACTCACAGTGTTGTGGCTCTGAACATCGCCGTCTTGGCAGTGCCTGACCCTGCTAATTCCTGGCTAATCCAGAAATGGGCAAAGAGGTGGAGCATGGGTGGAGCTGAGAGGCCGAATGAAGCGGCTCCCTAGTGACAAGCCACCTGTGACAGCACCCACCTGTTAATCAAAGCAGGCATAACCTTAGGCATTTTAATATGGGAATCTGTGGGGGATTGACTCACTTTTGGAGACAGCCTCAAATGGCCTTTCAATGAATTGAAGTTTTCCATGTTGGTGTAATTTTTCTGCCCTGGAGGTTGCTGTTTGGTGTTTTAGTCTCTTTCAGCTCATAGTTTATGTTTTTACTCTGCAAGTCTACTGTTGTTATCAGCGTCCGCAGCAGGCAGATGTTTTCAATCAAAAAACTGTGATAAACCCACTGGACATTACCTGCAAGGTACCAGGCAGTAGACTGGCAAGGACAGGTGTTCTCAAAGTGTGGCCCGTGGCCCATGTGGGCCCTCGGGAACATTTTTTGACAGCCTCCGAACGTGACATGAAATACATCTATTATAATTTAATGACTCCATTTCAATGCTTTCACTTTTAATAGCCTACATATAATCAGTGTTGGGGAAGTTACTGAAAATTAATAACGAGTTACAGTCAGTAGTTACAGCTGTCAAAAAGTAACTGAATTACTCACTGAGTTACTGCATTATAAAAGTAAATAGTTACCAGGAAAAGTAACTTTTGCGTTACATTTTTTTTTGCTTCAGTACTGTTATTAATGCACACATTATTTGAGTGTTGCTGTGGCACAACAAAACAACTAAAATCTTATCTTTGAAGCCATTATCACAATGATGAGAAAGTAAGTTTTTGGATCAGTGAAGCACAATGGATATATTTTAAAACTTTTTATATTTTTGGCACATTTGTTGTAGCCTCAACAGGCCTTCAAATCAAGCATTAGTACTGTATTAGTATTTTTTATTTTTTTTTACAGTGTTATTGAATTTAAAAAGTAACCGCTTCACTTAGTTTCTCCTACTCCTACTGTGTCAAATTGCAGCCCTCCACAAATGTCTGTCAGGTTAGGAATGATACCTTGTAGAAAGTTACTGGTCACATGTATTTCAGTGGACTTTGCAGTTTAATGTGCACGTGAGATGGAAAAGCCACCATGGGAAAGAAGTTGTATGGTTGAAGAGAAAAGGAGGTTTTTAGGAAAAATGGATCAATTCCTACTTCGTACAACCTCGGGGAACAGATGAAGTGATCTGCCTTGTCAGCAAACAGGTGAATTTGGTGATCAAGGAACTTAATATTAAACGCCATTGTGAGAATTCTCATAGATCCTCTGACAAGTTTAGGGGTTTTCCTGTTCCGCCCCCAATCAAATGCTGGCTCCTGAAATTGGCACTCAGTCATCAAGACTTTGAAAACCCCTGGACAAAGTTATTGACTAGCTGGTGAACATAGTGGAGCATTAAGCGACTAAAGAGGCAGATATTTCCCTCAGGAGTTAGTGGAGGGCTGAACAGGGCTGAACGGAGAGTGAATATTGAGATTTAATTTAACTGGCGGACAGAAACATGACTCCAAATAAATGCAAATGTTGCTCCATGTCCGCTGGATGTGTAAATAGGCAGCTATTTTCTCACACCTCCACAATATAAACCTCATAAGGTGATAATATATTGATGTTTGGTTTGTTGTAGCAGTGGGCTCTCAAGTAGCCTCAGTGCAGATTTAGCACACAATCATTCTATCTATATCTATCATTTCATGTAAAAATAAACCAGTCTTACTTAATATACTTAATAAGATTAATTTGAACAATACACTTTAAGTACATTGTTTCTTTTCTTCTCCTCCAGTTTTCCACCTTAAACCACCTGACACCATATACCAGAACAGAAGGCACCCAGTGCTAATCATCACAATTAAGCTAGAGATGTTTTTTTTTCTCCAAGCCACTATATCACCCACATTAACCCCAGCACTGCTTTCAACTACAGGCACATTTTAATAATTAAGGAACTCTGAGATCATCAATAATTGAGTCGTTTATTCATTAAACAACAAAAGGAAAGCAACAGGGGCAGAGTCAGTAAAGACGACTCTGCACGGTTTATCCTGGGCTGACGGGGAAGCCTGATCTTTAGGCTGAGATTGGACTAAACAAGTTTATGAATTACAATGTGGGAGTTATGTCTCTTGCGGTTTGCAGACAGGTTCTGCAGCAGGATGACAGATATGTGGTATGGATAATTGGGCTGGCGATAACTGTCATCTGGCCACTTAATGAAGATAATCAGCTTTTAGTTTGACAGCTCAGTTATGGCTATCTGGTTTTTTACTCCCTCTACATACATTTATAAAATGTACCAGATCTTGCTGTCAATTACAGCTTGAAATATATAATGTTTGATATTTTAGGTTTTGTGCTTGCTCACCAAGAAGTACCTATTGCCCAGGATTTAGTTTTTTCTAGGTGTAATATCCTGTGTTTCTGTGCGAGTTTTATTGTGTTAAAAGATAAAAGCGACAGCACTCTTACCTCTCCTACCAGCTCCTGATCACAATCAAGACAAAAACTGCTCATGAGCCTGATTTTATAGCTGAACTATAAAAGAAAGGAGACAGAAATCTGCAAGTATCCCTCCATTAGTTCAGGTTTTTCAAGTCTCTTTACTGCGTTTTTCCCTCACTTTGCAGACTCGGCGTGTGGATATTGTTAACAAATACAGAGCTGCTGCCATCAGCACCCTGCATACTAATGAAAATCATGGGAAGAATTTTTATTATTGCGCTCCCAATTTATTCACTATTAACAGCTAGCAGCTACCCATCCCATGAAAAGGAAGAAAATAATAAATAAAGAAAAGAAGCCTTTTATACTTGAAGCTTCGCCTGCACCTGCCTGCACAAAGTGATACTTACATTTTAGGGGAATACTGGGCAATGTTGTTTTGCTGAATTAATTAATTTGTAATTCATTCAGTGATGAATTCATGATGGACAGTTTTTCAAAAGACCATACTTAAAAGTGGGGGTGGAGGTGTAGAAGTGGCAGCAATCTACCCTCTATCTTTTTTGTGTAATTGAATTCAAAACAGGAAACGCTTAGGCCTGACCTGTTCTTGCTGTTCTGAAATGAGAATTTTTTAGCCCCACAGTATGATGTAATGCAAATGCGGCCATACGGTGAAACAGTGGGGTCATTTTTTGTTTGTTTGAGGTTTATATCATTCTGTAGCTTCCCAGTAGTGTTCCTTATTCGTTCCTTAGATCCAAGCAATAACATTTTCACAGTACTATTTTCTAATGTCCTTATAAAAAGGCATTTCCCATGTGATCTGATGTAGGTTTTTGCATGATGATGTCACTACATATAGGCCTCCTCAGTTGAAGGTGCAGTAAGCAATTCTGGAGAAAGATAGTTGATTATTGAGTTTCATTCCTGTTATTTGTCAAAAGAGGCCAACAAAAATAGTAGGTATTTGATAGCCTGGGAATGAGACTCAACCATCGACCAACCCATAGCGTCAGTATTTGACGTCGTGGGAATGAGACTCAACAATCCATAGAACCAAAGCGACCTCGCTTACCTAAAACCTCAGTATTTGACGACCTAGCCAACCCAATGACTATGATTTGACCTGGGAATGAAACTCAACAATCAACCGAACCAAATCGCCAGTATCTGAAAACCTTTTCCAACCTGAAATGTCAGTATCTGATGATTTGGCCAACCCGGGGAGTAAGTACAAGCCGGGAATGCAACTCAACAATCAGCCAACCCAAAGCGTGGGTATTTTGAAACCTGACCAACCTGAAGCTTGGATATTTGATGACTTGGGCAACCCTTAGTGTGGGTATTTGATAAGTTGGCCGACCTTAAGACTAGGTATTTGATGATCCAGAAGTGAGACTGAACAATCAACGAAACTGAAGTGTTGGTATTTGACAACCTGACAGCCCCAAAAGATCGGTATTCAACGACCTAGGAATGAGACTCAACAATCAGCCGAACCAAAGCCTTGGTAGCCTGATATCAACCTAGAGTCAGTATTTGACAACCTGGCGTGTTGGTATTTGACGACTGGGAAATGAAACTTAACAATCGACTGTCCTACTCCAGAATCACTTACAGCACCTTTGAGGGAGAGGAGGAGAGGTCATCAGTGCTCTAAGCTACGTCATTACTTTATACTAATGGCTGAGTGGGATTTTCCATTTGAAAAACCAGGAGAGGACACAGATAGAGTTGCCCTTTAATGTCATTAGTATCACCCATATTTGTCACGGGCCAGAACTTCTAACAAGGCCATTGTAGTTGTGATTTATCTCAGTGACTTGAGAGAGAAAAAAATCATTTTCCTAGGTACAGCCATACATGATTTCAGTCACAGAGCTTAAATCATGACAAACAGACTCACTGACTGTTCTTATGGGATTCATTTTAGGCTATTTATTTTCATTGCACTTCTGCAAGAGTCCAGCAGCGTGTGTGGTTTGTACACTGGGTTTGGTTTGGATGTGGCATTTTTTTATAAATTGTATTGTTTTATAACCTTTGCCTTGGACACTAGGTAGACCAAATATGGTATACAATAGGGCGGCAACTAAGGATTAGTTTCATGATCAATGAATACTGATGATTTTCTCAGTTAATGGATTAATCATTTGTTCTTTTAAATATTAGAAAATAGTGAAAAATACCTGTTACAGTTTCCTAAAACCAAAAGTGATGTCTTCAAATGTCTTGTTTTGTCCAAACAACAGTCCAAAGCCCAAAGACATTCTGTTTATAGCCATTATAAAACAGACAGAAGCAGAAAATCCTCACATTGGAGAAACTGAAGCAATGATATTTTGGTATTTTTGCTCGAAAATGGCTTTGGTTTCACAATAGTTTGTGATTTATGTTTATGTTCTGTTGATTGACTAATTGATTCATCAACTGATTGTTTCACCTAATGAATATGCACATTTGAACAAGCATCAAACAACTCGAAGACTGTGATTTGTGGGTGTTTTTGTGCACATTATTCAAAACAGCTCAGTGCTTTTCCAATCATAAGATTTTTAAAAGTTTGATGTTAAGAATTAGAAATGTTTTATCCTCATCATGTCATTGTACTATTCTTGTACAATTGGAGAAACTCCAAGCTTTAAGTATGTGGTATTGTGGATCAATCTTTGTGAAATTATACACTTGACTAGACTTGACAGTGAATCCACTTCCATCTGACATTTCTCTGAAACTAATGGATGGAAATGAATAGCAACCAAATGAATATTTGCCTTAACAAACCTCACTTCATTGTGCAGTATGTGCACTTTGTTTAAATTCGAGTCTGCCTTGCTATTTTTATTTAATGCCTGACAGCTATTCATCAATATTCTCAGAATAAAGACACAATTAGAAAACCTACAAAAGTCACACAATGTAGAAGGCTAGAGTAATGATTTATGAGTAATCATGCATGTCCAGTTATTGTAATAGAGGGCCATAATAGGTTATTGACCAACAGCGGAGTGAGACTGATGTTGCTGTGAAGGAATTCATAATTGCAAACTCTCAATGTCACCGTCAACACCACTTTATTTCTTGAAACTAGTGTGAAAAGATTAGAAATTCTTTAAAGGGTAGTTGGCGTGTTTTTAAACCTGAGCCCTATTTTTTCATTATTTTGGGATCTAAATGACTAATAAGTCCAAAAAGTTTTTGAATTGGTCCACTTCAGCTGGCAGCCACTACTACAGCTAATATGAACTACAATGGCTGCACTGTAATCCTTAGGGACAAATGCGCTGGTCAAAGTAACCTACATCCACTAAAAGGGCTTGGTTTTGCAACTGACAGATTGTTATTCAATTTCTGAAAACAGTATGGAAAGAGTCCCCACAGAGAGTGAGATCTTTTTTTTTTTTTTGCCTGAAACGGCTTGTTAGCAGTAGACCAGCAACTTCTGTGTTCTGTGAGATAAAGTTACTGTTTTTGTCAGTGGAGTCTGGCGGCTTTGAAGAGCAATGCCATGTCTGTTTCTGGTTAAACAAGAGAGAACTTTTTAAATAAAAATTCTATCCCTGTAGGGATCCTTTCCATAATGCTTTCAGACACTTAGAATTAGGGTTACCAGGCAATGTCTGCGAGATGGGAGAATCCTCACCAGGTCACCACTGTAGTCACCGCGGCTTCTCTCTGACGCCAACCTCCAAATGTCTCACTAAGCTGGGGAAACTCTGGCTTCCATCAACAGCGAAGGGAGCAGACAGATTAACTCTCACATCCCTGCCAGAGCGGTGTCCGACGAGCATTCAGCTGGGTGTGAAAAGGGGTCCTGCCTGTAACATAATTGTGTTCAGCCTCTTAAGCTTGTAATGAAGTTAGTCAGCTAGCTATATACTGAGGAAGCCAAGCTAAGAAAACAGTAGCACAAATAACAACAGCATGATTAAAATAAATACACAGCAGTCGGCAGAATAACACCACTGCCACCCATGTAACAGATAGTGATGTGTCGTTCGCGAATGAACCGGCTTTAAGAGCCGATTCTTTGTAGCGAACGAGAAGAGCCGACTCCCGTTGAGGAGAGCCAAATCCATGCAGGCAGGGACAGGACTTTATTTTGATGGGCTCACCATGCGGCCAATCACATGTGAGGACAGACTAGGATCATACCATTATGTGAAAGTACGGATGGGGGCAGACACTCCGAAGACGGTGAGTGTAGTGGTATAGGCCAGGTAGACAGAGCAACAGAGAGACGGGGAGCCGGATTTAAACACAAGCGCGTCTAGAAAAAGAGAACTTTACTTTTCACTCATTTCATCATTTAGTGAAATGAGCCAAAACCCAAAAAGAAGCAGCATCTGGCTGCATTTCAGAGATACTGGAGACTGCAAAGCTGAGTGCAGAATTTGTAAAATTAAAATATCCATCAGAGCACGGTCAACAACAAACCTGATTAAAACGCTGAACAATAAGGCTTTTATGAAAACACTGATTAAAAAATTGCTTACCAACACACAAACCATCCATAATAGCTAAATTAGGCTAAAATAGAAGGCTCTGAGTGATACTAAATGAAGAGCCATTTGGGACCCGAACCAACCTTCTAAGGGAGCCGAACCAAAAGAGCCGAATCTTTGAAAAGAGCCGGACTTCCCATCACTAGTAACAGAGCGTCTTATAACCAAGTGACAAAGAAACCAAGAAAATAAACAGGATGTGGACACATGCGGTAGTACGCTGACCAGCAGCAAAAGATGTTTTGCGCTACGGTGGAGGGCTCAACAGTCAACTGTTACCCGGGATTTACACCAGACACGGCTGGTGTAAATTAGGGGTTAGCCATGGGCAATGGATAACGCCATCGTCTATTGGCCCAACCCTACTTACAATAACAATCTAAGCCTGTCCGTGGCAAAAACATGCACTGGACTGGAAGTACTTTGAGGGGTGCGTTTGCCCTCGAGGACTGCATTGCAACCATTGCAGCCCTTTTCTTGGACCAATTTCAAAACGTAGTTACTCATTTAGACACCAAAGTATGTAAAAATAGGGCTGAGGGTTAAAAATACTGGAATTACCCGTCTACCCTCAGTTTAATTGGTTCATGATGCATGCTGTCTGTATATCTGCTGTGCATCAATATGTCAGTGTGTACAAGTTTATATGCAGCACAGACACTTTGAGCACAATGTTATGACTTTTTGCCCTTTTTATGTTTGAAGCAGAGGAAGACTGTAGCATTTTTTTGTTTGTTCAGGAACACGGCATGTCAACATTAAAGAACAGGGAATCACACAGAATTTTAAATAAGCCCTCAAATGCAGCCGTTCCATTTTTATTCCCATCTGTTGGACGGATAGCTGCAAGTTGAAATGAACACTGAAGATGTTCAGATATGAGCCCTCACAAAAGGCGAACATAACCTCAGAACATAACCTGCCAGCACTGATAAGGCTCCAGATTCACTCAAGATTGTGTGTTTAAAGTCAGGCGGATTAAAGGATGACATACAAGCAACGGGCCGTTTCAAGGGTCAGTGAATGTGACACTCTGTGCGGCTTTGTGCTCTGCCCAGTTTGAGAAAAATAATTTTAGGGCCGAAGCAAACACCTTGCCTCTTCCTGTCATTCTAAGCCCGGTGGTGCAATAACCTTGATAGGTGGGTATTGATGATATCTCGGGGTCTTTATTGAGGACATTCGGTACCTGTGTTATTAAGTGGCATTTTATTGGTTTGTGAGCTTTTATCTTGGGGTGTTTTTTAAGCACACTGTCGAGAAAGGAAGACCTGGCAGAGGGATGCTTACCCCCTGCTTTCTTTTATTTTATAACCGCGATTAATAATCCCTGCCAATTGTTGTGATGTATCCGTCACTTTTATTTAAGTTTGGAGTGTCATCACACTACACGATATAACATTTTGTTGGAAGCCGAGGGGTCTTTTAGAAGCCAGAGAGGAGTGGATAAAATTCTGTCTTGAGGATTTATCTTCAAAGTTTTGCTTCCACTGTTCATCTTTATGTTTTAGATTCATCTTTCATCTGGCTCTAACCATCCCTAAAACTTACTCCTCATTAGCTACCTGGTGGACGTGTTGGCAGAGGATGCGTGTATGTGTGTGTGTGTGTATGTTTTTCTGTGTGTTTTCTCTCACCATATGGTTTCAATTGTCACGTGTTGCTGCATGTCTCAGTGGACTTGTGAACCCAGGCTACCGCTGTGTTGGGCGGGGTGTTATCTTTTATGCTTGTGGCTATTTTTCATCATGCGAGAGCCATGTTGATGTCTTACCTCTTGCATCAGTTTTAGTGACAGATGATCAGCCATGCACAGCAGAGGAATCCCCTATGTGCTGTATGTTGTGGCACAGGACACAGAAACATGGCTGGTGTAGATTTTGTACCCTGACTGCTCAGATTTGTTTCGATTTGTAGTAGAAATACTGGAAGCTTTTCAAGCTTGTCTGGATGCTGTTTCTGTTTTTAACTCTGGCAAATAAAATCAAGTATTGGCTACTGTGAGATGAGTCTTGTGACCAGTGAAGGAGCTGGACACTACATAAATGTTAACGTCACCTTTTAATTGTGGCTATAATTTATCTTGGCAGTAAATCTGTGTACTGCCCACCTTTATAGACCATTTTCACGGCAGGGATTTTGATTTCTCATGCAAGAAGAGCGCAGGTGTAATGATAAACATTACTGAGGGTTGCATCCCATGTAGTTTACCTGATTCTAGGGCTCTGGTACACAGCATACTGACTCACTGTGATGGCTTCCTGTGACACTTAAATGGAGCAGAGCATCGTTAATGTTATTAGTTCCACCTGTGCTTTCATTGTTAAGAGAAGTCAATGGGTGCTTTTCATTACGCTAACTTATGCCTCCTCGCATCCTCTCTCCTCCCGTGACCTGGAAATTATTCCCCATCCGCCATCAAGGAAGATAATCCAATCCAGTCTTCCAATTGCGTGACGACTGGACAGTTTTGGCGATCAAAAAAGGAAAAATAGAGTTTGCACACAAGATAATGCTTCCCTGAACATTTATTAAAAGCACAATTCGATGTTTTAGGTGCGAGTGCTTTTTGAAATGTAAGACAAATTCAGAGAGGCACCTAACTACCAATCTGAGGTGTCAGCTGACAGGTCATGTGATTACAAAATAAAAACATAAGGTGTCTCTCTGAATTTTTCTCGTGGGGTTTCTCACTAAAATACATGCCGGTTGGTGGATCCGCCCAACTGGCCGTGCAGGTAGTTAGTTTTAGGGAGATCACAGCCACACTCTCGGTCATCCACAGCAGTGGTTGTTGTTTAATGCCTGCCTCGCTCTATGGTCATTTTAGAGGTTGGAATTGGTGGTTTTGTTGCATTGTACTGTGATATACTCAAAAGATGTTTCTACTAATTAGTCTGTCCTCCATCTAAACAAAACACATTTCTGACGACATTTCTGACATTTCTGAAGAACGTTTTTTCACATGGTGGTATAGCAATAAATGTTCAGGGAAGCAGTGGGCTGTTTTTCTTCTTTTCACATTTGACATGAAAATAATCATTAGTTAGTCGTTGGTATTTATCACATTTGGATGTGTGTGCTTTTGTAAACATTTTGCACAGTTTTGTTGATTGTCTACATCCTTCATCATCAGTGCATCATTCAGACTTGGGGAAAATCAAATGCCAGTGACTGACAGAAGTTTATGCTTTGTGCACTTTAATGTTTCTGGTGTGTATATTTTTGTTCTTTGGTGTCACAATGTGCTCACAAAGAAATATGTAATTATAAGCATTCTTAATATTATTTGACTGTAGAGACAGGGTGAAAAGGAGGCGTTTTGTACTGTAATGATTCAGAGTTTGATAACGTGCGATCGCTGTCACACAGTTTTTAATGGACTTGATGAACTTAAGACGTAGCCTACACCGAGTACAAGCACAGCAGTTTTAACAGCTTTTGACCTTTTAATCTGGGAAAATACCCGTGCTGACATGCTTTCTTTGTAGTGTTGTGTATAGCGATCTACAGATAATATAACAGACCACATTAACATGGTGAGATGCAACATAATGTGGCATCACCTTGTGTGTGATAAATCCAACACTTTAGAATAAACAGGATAATTAAATTGCAAAGGGTGTAGCATCACACAAAGCAGCATTTTATTTTTTGTTTGTTTTTATTCTACAATACAATTTATATGCACACGTTCTTATGCAGCTTCGTGGTGTATTAGGGGCCATTGTGCAGATATAATTTAAGTAAATAGCCTAAGCCTAAGTAATAACAGTGACTGGTACATAATTGAGAAGATTCAAAAGGAATATTAAACAAATCAACAACAGTAAAAACAGTAATTGGCTATGTTAAACCATTTACATACTGTATCTAAATTAATATTGTAAAGTCTTGAAATTGTTCTTAAATAAGGGGTGTTGTGGACATTTGTAACAGTTGGTTTGACAGGCAGTGCAGCTATGCAGCACATTATAAGTAACTGACATCAACTAAGCCCTGACGCTGTGGAACCAAGGATTTTTCATTTGGCAGCTTCTGTCCTTCACTAAGGGTTGCCGTAGGCAACTGAAATTGCTAAGTTTCTTGAGGACGTCTCATCCAAGAGGCTTCCTTTGTGAGAATTGTGAGTACCGAAGAAGGCTCTTGGGTGCGAGGCAAAACGTCTTCAAGAAGCTAAGCAAGTCCAGTTGCCTACAATAACCCTTTACAGTGACCTGCATGACTGAGAATCTTCACAGGCTC
>JAJHUR010092221.1:0-25934 GCA_027495735.1 Lutjanus campechanus | reverse complement strand
ATGGGGACACTCTGTGTGTCTGCTGCACTGAAACTTTGTAACACAAGGAAACAAAACACAGGCAAACGACACAGAAGGAGAACAAGGTAAGACAGTAGAGAACATCGGTGCACCAGAGTTTGGAATGATGGGAAGAGCACGGTTTGTTTCGTTCACACGCTCGGGGGATGACCTCCCCCATCGTAGCTCCAACTGGGACATGTTTATAGTGTCCACCAACCATGGCACAAAATATCTGCTCTTGGAC
The DNA here is from genome assembly GCA_027495735.1 of Lutjanus campechanus. NCBI lineage: Eukaryota > Metazoa > Chordata > Actinopteri > Lutjaniformes > Lutjanidae > Lutjanus > Lutjanus campechanus. Next base: position 25,687 of record JAJHUR010092221.1, on the reverse strand, counting down.
CCATACTACCAAACAGTTTTATGATGATTAGACAAACAGTTACTGAGTCATGGCCAATTTGAATTTCTTCTGGGTCTAAACAGTAACTAGTTTAAGGCTTTGCCACAAACTGCAGTCTAAACCAAAGTCAAGTGCTTTGGATACTCAACCGATCTACGGGGGCAGGTTAATACATCAGATGGAGGACAGTCCGTAGTCTCACAACTACAGGAGGGTGGCTGCTGTGTCTCAGGAGGTGGAGCAGGTTGTCCACTAATCACAGTGGTGGTGATTCGATCCCTAGCCACATGTCGAAGTGTCCTTGGGCAAGACACTGAGCCCCACATTGGTCCCAATGGGCAGGCCAGCGCCTTGCATGGCAGCTCTGCCGCCATCTGTTGTAAGGCGCTTTGTGTCGTGCCATACACTCCATTTACAAGAAGCGATTTTTCACAAAAACTAACAGATCATTTTAAGCATCTGAAAAAATAACCTTTGCTGCCATTTTTGTGGTAAGGACACAGCTTCCAGCGGCCACTTGTGGTACTGAACCTGAAGGCGCTTTGGCATCAAGTTTTGGCCATGGCTGTGGCCTCATGGCTTGCTGCCTTCTGTTGGAATCCAGACTAAGAATAACGTATGTCTTCTATCACAGTGAAGCTCCTGTCATTGGTTGATTTTTTATCTCTTTGACTTTATTGGTCAGGCTGATCCCACCATTTCTCCAAACAAATTGCCCCTGGTGGAATTAATAAAGTTATTTTATTTTATTGCACCACACTTAACAGTTTAACAGTGAGTTTAAGAGAGTAATATAAAGTAAAATGCAAGGAAAATCATATATTTTACATCATATTTTTGCATGATAATGTTGTTGTTGTTGTTCCAGACTATTTTTGTCTCTTTAAGTAAATTTTGACACCTGCACTAATGAGTCATAAAAACAAACTGAACTGAAATACATTTCATCACTGTCCTGCATTGAAAGACAGACTTCTCAGGCCTACATAATCGTCACATATTATAATGTTCCCCTTTTTCTAAGGCCAATGACTCATTGGCATCATGGTCTGTAGTTTCATATAAAATATTAATGTGTCTCTGTGAGTCTTTTAAGTCTAGCCAAGTTAACACTTGCAGCACACCTAAACCCCATATCAAACAGCAGCAGCTGCAGAGAAGCCCCAAGCCACCTCAGCTTAATCCAATTTGACTGGCCATCACTGTGGGCGATGCTGGATGGAACATTATGTGAGGTGGATAGAGCTTTTTACTCTGCATTAGTGGAAAGGGATTTATCAGTCCACTTTTGACTTTGCCGTGAAAAAATAAATTGGTCAAATGCTAATATATATGTGTGCCACCACGCGGCCATTTGAGTGATAAAAATGAATAATCTGCCATTTATCAATATTAGTCACATTCGAGGAAGAGACTGGGTGGAAATCAGGGGGCAATGTGGACAGATGTTTTTTCATATTTTGCACAACTATTGCACAGTGCCGCAGTGGCGAGCACTTACATGATGTCTCATTCATTATCAAAATATTTTAGTAGTTTAATTCTTTTGCCAGATGTATTTGTCCAACATGGTCTTTTTCTTGCTCTGGGCAAAGGGAGCAATCCTTAATGTTGAGCTCTGTGTCTGGTTTTACTGCAAGCCAAATTTCAGACAGGAAAATAAAAACTGAACTGAACTGAGGTCTTGAATGAGCACTTACAGTAGATATTTTCTTTTTATAGCCTCTGTACTTTCAATACTGCTGAGTGTTAGTTTTGTACTGTTTTAAACAATGCGGTATTGAAAAGTACCAGCTTCAATAATTATTTGATTATTAATTATTATTATATAATTATAATTAGCAAACAGAAATTGTTTAAAGGAGCAAAATGTAGCCATTGTGCTTGCAAGAATGAGCAAAGCAGTCAAAACAGTGAGTTGGAGCCATAGACAGTATATTAAATAGGTTGAGATCCTGTTTATTATATGATCTGTGGTGGAAGCGAGTTGTTCCCCTCCTCCCCCAGACTCGAGGAGGCTTGGGAAGGTTGCAGGAATGCTGCAGGAGTGCAAGACATGCACAACATTGTAATTTGATCAGCTGTTTATAACTGTCAGTTGTCTGTCAGTGTAAAGCCAGTTGTCCTGAAAACAAAAGCACACTCTGGAGTTTGAGTTAATTGACTTCCATTAACATATTGCTCAATTTAACCGTTTTTTAACCGTAACATCTACTCCTTTTTAAAGATTATTAAAGATTTCTTATGACTCCTCAACAGACTCTCATTTGTGAACATTTGGCATTAATTTTAACTGAGAAATGAAATGACCAAGCAAAACATTTCGGCTCGGAAAGAAATTTCAAAGTGGAATTGAGATATTATAGTCATTTTATGATTTATGACAGTGAATATATTACAGATTATTCCTTTAAGAAATCTCACACTATTTCTCATATTTACACTCTTTGACCTTGAAACATAATCGTCTGACTCTTTTTTTTTTTTAGATGCACAAGTTGGACAACCTCCATTTCTGTTGCTTGGACGCTTCGCAGCCTGCATATAATTTGGAAAGTGGTGAAGTGTCTGAGGAGCCTGAGCTCCAGTGACAGAGAAGGTGCAGAAATAAGCTTTAAGCTAATCCATGCCAAACATATCAGACATCTGTCACTTGCAGCGCCGGCCAGCCTTCTGCCTCGCAAGCTCATTTGGCACTCAAAACTAAAGATTTCTGAGACAATCTTTAGATTATGCTGCTGTATGTCTGTCTCTGTACTTTCATGGTGCATGCACTCTATTCTCACTGCCAACATATCAGGGGGCTCCCTGCGGTTTAAATGTCAGAAAGATGCTCATTCCAGCCGACAGAATTAACTTAGAGTCAGCTCAGCACGCGGGGGGCTCCAAATGATAGGATGCACCATCAGGAGATAATGTTACTCACCTGAGCTGCAGCAACACAAATAAGATGTGAACAGATGCAGAAACGCTGTGGCATTGCGATGACCTCAAAACAAACAATTAACGCCTCAGAATTTTCTTTTGAGAGAAAATGTGGCACAATCTTGCTCTTTCCTTTGACGGCGGTGCAAAAAAAATAATTAAAAATTCACGGGCAGGTATTGTTCATTTGTTTTCATACACTCAGAACATATTTTATATTCTGTCACATCCTCTTGCTCTCTGTGTTTCTCCCTCTTACAGAACAGATGGTGAGAGGGATTCATTCCTGGGTCAGATGCACCCACAGAACAGGTAGCGGAGTGCAGTAGTAGCTCAACACTTCACTGCCGTGTCATGGAAGAGTGTTTTTCACAACAGCTCAATTTGAAGAACAAAAGTTTGCTTAATGGGATAGCCTGCAATATTAACGCTACTTGACACGGTTGTGTTAGCACGGTAACTGTTGCTTTCTAAGTGAGCTGTAATCGTCAGAAATAGATGCTGTGTGGTAATGGCTGCATTCCAGGTGCCTCTGTACGTGTAACCCTGGTCTTTTTTCATTAAAGTACTGCTGTGAAATTAGTTGGCTTTGATTGCGTATTGATTAATTTGCAACTATTTCAACAATCAGTATCAGTTTAAGTAATTTTCAAGGAATTCTCTGACATTCAAAGGTGAATATTTTTTGGTTTCTTTACTCCTTTATGAGAAAACACTGAGTACCTTTGGGTTGTGGGCAAAACAAAGCCATTTGAAGACGTCACTTTGGGCAATGATCAACATTTCCCCCCATTTTCTGACATTTTTAAGACCAAACAACTAAACGATTAATTATGAAAATAATAGACAGATTAACTGACATTGAAAATAACTGTTGTTTGCTAATGGGTGAATTCCAGATGCCTCTGTGTGTGTAACCCTACAATAAACTGAATATCTTTGGGTTTTGGGAAACAGTGACTGACATTTTTCACCATTTTTTAGACCAAACAACTAATTGATTAATCAAGAAAATAATCAACAGGTTAATCCACAATGAGAATCATCATAAATTGCAGCCTTTGTCAGGACGACAAAGAAATAAAGGAGGGAACTGAGAGATAATACGAGACAGCAGCAGTGCAGGAAACCTAATTATCTGTATCGTGTTGCTATTTCATCCACGTTGGATATTTCAGCTGCTGAAGAACAAAAAAAAAAATCCCACAAAGCAGACAGAGGACTGGTATGTGAGCTTTAAAAGCACCTGGGAGCGAAACTAGTGAAATATGCTGATAGAAAGCAGCTCACAGGGATTATGTAATGTTGTGTTGATGCTTTACTTGACAATGATGTGATTCAGGAGGCCTCGGTAGGCTTGTGCGTTTACATTAAATCTTCCCTATTAAGTTAGTTCAACAGGTTTGATTGAGCAAATTGTTTTTCTTTAAATCATGAAGCAGAAGCATGATATTGTGCCTAAACAGGGAGGTTTAAAGTCAGTGAGATTCAGGGTGCCCAGGAAATATAAAACTGAAAAGCTTTGGCACCCTCTGCTGTTAAAGAGTTTCCAGATGGCAGCTGTTTACACAGACCTGCTGTAGTCATGCAGACATGGTAGAGGGCAGGAGGAATGCCGAGCAGCCACACAGAACGGAAGATGAAAAAATAGCTGCTTTGTGAGATTTTGGGACACCATTATGCTCTAATTGACCCTCCTTACTGAGATGCTTCTGCTCACAGGAAACTGCAGTTCTCTGTATGAAACCAATGTTGGAAAAAGAGTAAAAATGTTTTGTTTTTTGTTCTTTTTCCCAGGTGATGATTCCCGAAGGAACGCCAGACTAATTGTTGCTGCTGGTTGTTTCATATTCACCTAATACCTTGCAGCTTTCCTCACGCTCCCTGGAGTACTGCACATTTGCTCGGCTGTTATTTGTCGGGGCAGCGCTTTGCCCGCATGGTGTATAGTGTGCTTGTGGTGAACTAAGACAAACATTAATTGGTGGCACTGTATCCTCTGCTCTGTACCTGCTGTGCGCCCACACCACGCATCGGTGTGGCAACCCCATCATCCCTCCCATCCGAAATCTCCTCTGACAGGGCCGGCAGCAGCACCGAGCTCCTGGTTATCATTTATCATCCCAGCAGATTGGCTCATGTAACACGCGGCAGACTGATGGGTCATCCTCATGCTGGGGACCTGGCTGGAGTAAAGCCGTGGCGAGTTGTCTGCATGATTGGAGACCTGAGAAATGGAGAGGAGGGCTTGTCATTAAAAAGAGAGGAGGGGGACGCTTCTAATTCATCTCGCTCGGCAGTATAAGTGCTTCAGACAGCTCCGATATCGTATTAGCACACCTGCGCAGGCCCCAAGAGGGAAGAATAAGACTTCTTAGTGGTGTTCCACACCAACTCCCTCAGAGATGTACACAAGAGATTACCCCATTAATATATCCCACTACTCACTGGGGGGTGGGGGAGCTCCCCTCCAATGCACATCTGTAGGATACCACAGGTGGCCTCCCCTCCGCACTGGGAGGTACCCTGGATAGTTTTTCAGGGCTCATCAGCTCACTTGAGAGTGTTTGGTGGGCTTTGTTGGCCACCATGTAGGGCTGGACAATATATTGATTATCGAGTATGGCTATATTTTCAGTGCTTCCACTGGTCGCTGCTGAGGGGAAGTTACTTTACTCCAGTCAGTACTTCAGGAGGAATTGATTACATGTGACAGTATTACATAATTAGGATACCAAAAAAAAAGGCATAGTCATAAACATAATCAGATTACAGATACATATGGAGATTATTAGCAGGATTACAATACATTTTAAAAGAAAGAACTCAACATATAATTTAAACAAAGATTTCCAGGTCAGACCAACCACTAACGACTGCTAATGTTAGACTGCTAACATTAGCTACACAAACCAACAGCTAACATTAGCTACACAGAACAACCACTAACATTAGCTACACAAACCAACAGCTAACATTAGCTACATAGAACAACCACTAACATTAGCTACACAATCTAAACGTGCATGTACACATAACTAATAAAGGAACAGCTGTACAGGCAATTAATAAGCCAACAACACACATAGAACATTATGTTAAGCTAAATAATTTCACCATATTTGGTAATGAGGTAAAGTAATGGAAAGTAATCGGGTTACAATACTTTAATATTGTGATACCTGGATTAGGTTACTGATTACATTTTTTTACAGGTAAATAGTAATTGTATTGGAATACATTAAGCCTCCCAACTCTGTTAACTTGCTGTATAGTTGTAACTGAAGGGCTGTGTGTTGTGTTTGCTGCCACAGAAAAGAAATAACCCTACTAACACAAAGTTGTTGCAGGAATATAGTTGGAATGTAATTTGCGAGGCGTGACAAGGAGTGAAATGGAGTGAGTTAGAAAAAAACACATTTTTTTCTTTTCTTACTCCATCTAGATCATAAACCCTTGAATATAGCACCGCTCATTGAAATCAGTTGAGAAATAAACTTTATATACTTTTTATCCAGAAAATAAAAAGCAGCTCCCCTATTTACATGTATTTGTAAGGGTCAGTGTTAAATATGTAGTATATATTTTATCATATCAGATGCTTTTGGATTAATATCACTGCTGCATTAATGTGTATGTTGCATTTTACTGCTGTAGATGTTTAAGGTTGTTTATTTTAGATACTTTATATACTGTTGGGTAGTTTAATCTACAGCAATGCATCATATTCTATGATCATCATATGTTTGCATTGTTACTATGAGTTATTTAGTTATTAGTTAGTTATCACATAGCTTAAATTGATGAAAATATTGAATTGATTGATTGATACACTCTTCCCAGGCCATCAGATCACTTTTGAGTGCAATGCCGAGCAACGTTAAAACAACACTTTTCATCTTGACTCCAGTTCATTTATTGTGAATGACTCGAGTTGATCAAAGGATGCAGTTTGACAGGTCATCATTAAGTCATAATCTGCCCGAACTTCCTCTGTTATTCTTAAGATCCTGGGCAAAGCAATAAACACACACTCATGAGTGTGGACCGTTGTGTTGAAAAGGTCAAACCGAACACACTAATCAATGACATCATAAAGAGACACGAGCCGCTCCGTCAACCAGGAGGTGACTTTGTTGACTCATGGGGATATTTCCTGTAGCTTCTACATTAATGAGCTTAATTTCATAGCAATGCTCAACTGGGGAATATCTTTCTCTCCCCTGAACGTCACCATGGATACGGACTCTTCGTCAGTGTTAATGGGGCAGACATGGACAGTTTTGCTTTGATGACAAATTGAAGTATTGGCTGGCTTTCATCTGTTCTACAAGAAATATGGTCTCAGACACGAGGCTGGATTTCACTGTCCAACTTTATAGAGGTAATATAAACTATGTTTTAAAGTGGATTTTTGCTTTAATGGAAATTACTTTTACATTCCAATTTTTGGCATCCAACAGCTCAGCTGTCTCCTGTTACTCATCCTCATGGGATGGACAGACTCTGACAGGGCCTACTCAATATTGCAAGGTGAGTGAATTGTGCCAGATATTATTACTGGTTTATTAAACTAAGCTAGTGCAAAAACAATAATTTGAACAGCTGCAGGCTTGTAAAAATATAATTCTGAGGGTTCCATTATTGCAATTCACATTAAAAAAAGACATTTTAATACATCTAATGTATCTATCTGAATCAAATTATTTCCTGAGCAGTACATCTGTCAAAACACACCCACCCACTGTGATACAGTATATCAGAGATACTCAACTTACTTTGCTTTGCAAGATGATAGGCAGCCAGGGGCCAGTTAATAAACAAGCATTAATAACAACTTTACTTATCAGACGAAATGAATGATCATTAAAAGACTCATAACTCATCTTTCTTTAAAGTTCTTTATTTTCTAATTAACTGACTTATTAAGTCAAAGGAGCAATATGTAGCAGTTGCATGTCCAAAAATGAGTACAGCAGTCTTAACAGTGAGTTTGAACCATAGACTGTATCTTAAATAGGCTGAAATCTACTTAATATACGATCTATGATTGAAGCAAGTTGTTAGCACGTTCCTCCCCAGACTCAAGGATGCTCAGGCAGGCTGCAGGAACACTGCAGGAATGCAAGACGAGTGCAACATTGAAATTTGACAATATCAAGAGACACAAGTCCTACACTGTAAGTTGATCAGCTGTTTATGACTGTCTGTAACCAACCAGTAGTATTGTTGTCAGAAATGAGTACTTCAATTTAGCATTTAGCATTAGTTTGTTAAATCCCTAACAGCATATCATGGTCATTTTATGATAAATTACAGTAAATATATTACAGATTTTGTGCAAGAATTAACGGATATATCAGATATATTTTATATAACATTAAACCACTGGAACGTATTCCATCATGAAATCACTCAAACTTTGAAATAATTCATAACAATAAACTGCTAGGGACATACAAAGAACTTCAACACTACTTCAATGCTTTTATGGTACTGACTGAATTGCTTCAATACTATGGAATATTGTAAAATGTCATTCCTTACCAAATTTTGATACCTAAGGAGCAGGTCTCATCAGTGTCAGTGAGCAATTAAGCACCCAGCATGCTTGTACCAAGATCTGATAATGCTGTTGATTGACGTTACAGGTTGTAGAGGCGTGCAGGAAGAACACTATGTAACAAACAGAGATGGAGAACAACATTCTTTTTTGTTTTTTTGTTTTTTTTTTACCACCAGGTCTTTAAACAGTTTCATCCTTTGTAATATATTTACTGTAATTAATATTACAACGACCACGATTTTTTTTTTTTAGACGTGGGAAAGATGTTCATTTGAAATATTCGTTACTCTGACATCAACACTGCAGAGTTGTCTCCCTTTGAAATTTCTATTCTGGACCAGAATAACTGTTTTTGTTTGCAGGTTTCACATTAATTAGAGTTCAAACTAATGCTGAATGTTTGCTGAATGAATTATTGTCTATGAGTCGTAGATCATTAATTATCATTAATTATCTTTTAAAAGAAGTAGATGTTTATTCAAGTCAAATTTAGCTTTTGTTTTCAAGATAACAGGCTTAACTTTACGTTGACAGACAACTGACAGTTATAAACAACTGATCAACTTCAAGTGGAGGACTTGTCGTCGCTTGTTATTTCAATGTTTTGCATGTGTCCTGTGCTCCTGCAGAGCTCCTGCAGTATGTAGAGCTTTAACCTTAAACATAAACTTAACCATGCTACATGCTACATTAAAGTGAGTAAAAGCACTGTAATGTATAATGTAATTATATTTTTGAACTATACCCAGACCTAAGAGAGAATCCATTTATTTTCATGAAGAGTTGGGAAATGGTCGGAGGGCCACCCAGCATCCTACTGGAGGCCGTATTTTGCCCACGGGTTGCAAGTTGAATATCACTGCGGTATGTACGCATTCAACTGGTATAACAGAAGTGAAATGTCGATGCAGGAAATTCCCTGAGAAGCAGTGTGGTGTGATTTAAACGGACTGTCTGGTTGTGATGACAGAGGCACAGTTTACCATGACCATTCATGCTGGTGAAAGCAGCTCTCCGGGCAGATGTGATCAGCGGAGGCAGTGTCTCCCTCCAGCCCAGATTGACAAGCCAGACCAGACTCAGGAGATGGATATCACAAGGGACAGCTGAGCTGCAGGAAACCAGTGGTGCAGGCAGTTTTCAGCCAGCCTCATTACAGAGGACAGGTTGATCCAGGCAATTGCTCCTCAGACAAGGTTGACTCCAAAGCACTAATTGTGTAATGCAGTATAGGATGACGATTATGATACAGCTCCCTGGTGTAGAGGAATGACTGTAAACAATTAGGATGTTTGGTTTTACCGGAGCAAAACAAAGGCATGTGTGAGCTGTGTTCTAAGCAGGATGCTGTGGCTGTGTTAAACAATGAAGAGTGAGGAGATGTATTGTTCGATGCTCTTGCAGACCAAATTCCTTTATGCATAATTCCAGACAGGCCACATTAGTCAGAAGTGAAGCTGCAAAACAGTAAATGGGCAATTTATTCGAACTGTGTACACTACAATTGTAATCACAATTAGTGTAATGAAGAAAACATCTTGTCTGCAATTTGCCCATTCACCTCATCTTGTAGCAGTGCATTGTTTAATGCTTGTCTTAACATAAAAGCATCAGATCAATTATCGCCTATGCACGGTCTGTCTGCATTTCAGTATTCTCTCATGTGTCTCACTCACTATGGCATGAGCATAATCTCTGAGCATTAATCTTTATTATTCAGCAGAGCCACAGCAGAATTCAAATCACCATCCATATACTCAAGGTCACAGTAAAAAAAAGAAAGGTAAAAAAAAAAAAACTAAAAAAAAAACATTTTACACAGATTAATAAATCAAGTGTATGCCCCCAATCAAAATGTAAGTGGAACACTCAGTATTGATTGAGGTGTCCTTATTTTGCTCAGTAGAACCGTACTGAATACATATTTCATAACACATCCAAAGACACTAAATGGATTCGAGTGGAAGATGTTTGCTTTTCACTTCTACTTTTTCTATCATTCTGACCATTAAGCATTCTGAGGCTGTAGTTTTGATCTACTATGCTCCGGGAATGCAAACTGCAGAAGACAAGCACTGTCCCCAAACCTGCTGTGAGAGCAGACAGATCACTGGTCAATTTACTGATTGGACACTCATTGTATGTGCTCTGAGCAGCAGCCAATACTGACCTCATACAGCACACACAGTGAATTTCTCTAAATCAAAATGGGGAAATTAAAGCTCCACTGTGGAAGATTTATGGCTGAATGTGTCAGGAATGTAATATAATATTCAATGATTTATCACAAAGTGACAAATAACTCTCTAATTAATATGTTTATAACAGACTAACTGACTAATAATGTGTATAAACCATAGAGATATATACCAGCATTAGTATTGCAATACAAGATTTTAGGCTGTTGAACAAGTTGTATGAAGAGAAAGTAAGGGACTGCCTCTGTGGATAAACTGTCAGCAAACCTTTTGATGACCCCTCACAAAAAAGTATTAAAGCTACAATATTTAACACTCAGAGCATCACAGACAACTTAATAAACAGACAAGTGATGTTCAACAACTAATAACACAGTTTTAGACAAAATTATGAAACAAATACTGCAAAGACAACTTTTCGTAAAGTCTTGGAAACTGCTCAGATGATAAATTTTAGATGTCATCTTTATTCACATTTATTCGCTAGCACCTACAATAGGTTAGTTGTATCAAAATATCGCACTCACATTTATATGTAGCCATAGCAGCGTGTTCATATCCTCACTTATAATAACAGTAAGGCTGACAGAGCATAAAATAGCTTTCTATGCTGATGATGTAATTTTATTCATGTCAAAATTAAATAAATCAATTCTGGCCTTGTTACAACAAATAAAAAACATTTACCAATATTTACTAAATATCTTATATATTACTCAATGCAAATGGAAGAAAGAATCCAGTTTCTAAGGTAGTTCAATTTAATGTTGAAGAGCAGTTTAAATAATTGGGAGTACAGATTTTGCCGAGGCCAGGACATGTTATTAACACTAATAATCAACCTTTAATGGCAGAAAATTAAGTTGATTGACACATAAATCCATTTCCATATTTCAAAACATTCCCCTGCCACAACACAATGGTGGTGGTGGTGGGGGGAGGGGTCAATTGTATTCACCAATTGATCAAAGGGGTTTAAAATGTCCAAACTTAATGTGGTACCACTGGGCTGAATAACTGAGGTCTGTTATGTTCTATATTTCAACAAATGATTCTCAGACACAGAGAAAACTAACTAAAACTCTAATTGTAAAACATATAGATATTAGGTATGATGTAAAAAAAAAAAGAAAAAAAGAAAAAAATGTTTCTACAGAAGCTCAGAGAGGACAAACCAAACATTGACTCTTGACACAGTCTTCTGTGTTTTGCGTGACCTTCACGGCCACCGTACGTTTTCTATATTTTTGGAAGAGGAGTGAGACTCCTTTCAATCTTCAAGGTCACCACTAGATGCCACTAAATCCTACACTCTGGTCCTTAAAAGATGCGTCAAAGAAATGTTAAAAGAAAATTGGGCCATATTCTCATTCAAGCTCTTTTTTGCACCCTTAAATTGCACAACTTAGGTTTTCTAATTTACTCTTCTCTATAGTCATTCTGTGCAATCGCGATTACCCATTCGCCAAACCCCTCTCCTGAACAATGATTGTCCAATCACGGCTTAGCAGCCATAGCTCAGTACAGCAGGTCTGCATTGGGCACCATTTAAAGAATATGGAGTATGGGCAGTCTTCCCAAACTATTTACATAGTCTGTTTTTATTGAGTTCATGTGGGTTCAAAACATAACCTTGAATTCTGAGTGGAAAATCTGCCTTTTATCATCATAAACGTCTTATGTGCCTGACTGCTAACTCTGATGCGCTGACCATAAGACTGAAGCAGCTGACACTTTTCACACACTCTCACGCCACATGTCCATTTCTCACGCTTTGAGAAACAACTTGATAACTGATAATTAATGATGGAGACTGTAACGTTCCTAGTGTCTCCTACATTGTTTTTCACTATTTTAAGTTAAGGTGCTCATTTAATCATGTCATCTTGTTGCGCCCTCTTCTGCTGCAGTATCATAATCGCACGCAGCTAGAGTTTTGGTGCCACCTACTGCCTATCCCGATGAACCAACTCCAAATACTCACATAATGATAGTGGATGAAAACAAGCAGTCATTCCCATTTTGTTTTCCTGCCTGAACAAATCTCACGCCACATGAGAGGAAGCTTTACAGCCACTCCTTCATATATGATAAATAAGTTTTCTCTGCACAAAGGACAAAGTCTGAACACTGGGCTTTTTTCCAGAGCCCAAAGTACACAGTATGTGCGGCTTTAGTTGAATACAACATTTAAGAGACAGATTTGGTTAGATTAATTAGGCTCAGCAAGAATATCTCCTCCTCCTGCCACAGAATTTACCAAAATATGGAAGTGGTGTAATAATGGACTACATTATATTGAGAGGTGTTACTGTTACGTCCCTGAGAAAGAGGTGAAATAATCATGAGAATGATCAGAGTGCTGTAGCTTCAACAAGAACTTTTATATGAATGAGAAAGTTACCGCAAATTCCCCAAAGTAGTGGGTGGAGACAGAAGCAATCGATCTCAGACTGCTAGATTAAGACCACTCTGTAGATCACGCGTATACAGTATTACGATTTCAATCACACAATAAAGAATAAAGTAAACTAAACACTCTTTTAGCATTTTAACCCTTTATTAAACATGTACATTTTACTTGGTTTTAATAATTCTACGATTCTAAACACTGCTCATGAACATACCTTATGAATGTAGTTATCCTTTTAAGCTCTTTAACCTCATAACAGTTTTTAATATTATAAGAGACTAAGAGAATATAGTTTAATTATGTATTTATTTATTTGGATCTCCATTAACCACTACCAAGGTAGCAACTACTCTTCATGGAGTCCACACAAGTGAACATTACATCATAATGTAAAACTTTCAAAATTCAAGGCAAAAGGAGACAAAACAAGAAAATAAGAGCTACAATAAGCAATTAACAGCAAACTCAACACCAATTGAACTAACAATGACTACAAAAACAGTTTCACATTCCTACATTATTTATAAAAACAGTCAGTGAGACATTTCATTTCTCTCAAAGTAATAATAATAGCACTAAAAACAGCTTGTAACTGAGACAATAAAGTGAAAATTAAAATGATATATGACCAGGAAAGGTGCTCGTTAATGAACATTAGTCCAGTAACATGTAGCAAAACATGTTCTGTAATAAATTAATGTCTCTATGATAATGCCAACAGAAATGTAACATTATAATCATCTCAAACGCTGAATTTGTGACAGATCTGTTGTATTGTAAGTTTATTCATATTATCACTAATTTACATCTCAGTATTTTTCAATAGACACATATCCTGAGACTGATTCAAAGATTTCAGGACTAAGCCCCGGATGTAAACTGACACTGGAACCTCCCTGCTGACTTCTAAACAGCCATGCAAATGAGAGATTTGCTGCAACAAATCATTTAGGCTAATTACAGTCCAGCAGACAGACCAGACAGGCCATCGTCTAATGAATGCATCATGCTGCAGTTGTGCATCATGCATTAATATTTATCCTCACTCTTATTCATCAGAAAGCACCACTGGTTTAAACGCTGAATTTAGCTGCCAAGGTGTCAGAAGATGATTTACCTTTCTTATCAGTAAATATGTGTGAAAGCACCTCTGACATAATCAATATGAAAATATGACAAATCCAAACAAACTAGTCAGAGCCAAGCACTCTTTCCATCTCGTCTATTTCTAGGCTGGCTCTCTAGTTTGATAAAACCTTTAGATTGTTTGTTTTGTTGTTGTTTTCTGGACAAAATTATCCTGTGGGATCCACTGTCTTTGAACAATGGATTCTTCTCCTTCATTTACTTTTCACACAATGTTACTGTTTGTAGATGGAGCTACTTGCCAACCGTCCAGATTCTCCTGAGATTCACATTTTTCAACTCCCCTTCCCCTCTGTCCTCCTGACTCCACATTTCTGCATCAAAATTACTCAGGAAATTCACCCGAATGCAGGAAAACAGTCTCTGAAATGAACAATTTTCTCAGAGAGGATCCCAAGATACGCTGGTTGGGTTTTTGCGGGCTGTGATGTCTGGAAGTTGGCAAGTATGCTGATCAACTGAGCCTTTTCATCATCGTCTATGAATGCTTTAAAATTGTGGATTTGGCTCCTGAACATACTTCTTGGTTGTTGAGGAGTACTGACCCCGCCCCCTGCAGTGAGTAATGTTGCAAAAGGCACCAGCTTCACAGATACAGAACCTTTCTCCAAATTGAAAAGTTGGCAGCCCTACAAGACAGACAGACAAGACAGAAACAAAAATGAAGGGGTTAGTGATGCTTAGAAATTATTTATTTTAATCATTTTGTTTAAGTAAAATTCTGCCACTTTAACTTTACACCAACAGAAATAAACGTGCCAACTAGAATTTATGTGAGGTTCTTCGGCTTGTCCCCATATGTGAACTCTTTTTGGCTCCTGGTAGATAACGGTTCCACCTGGAGCCCCTCAGGGGTTCTATGTAGAACCCAACATAAAGGGCTAAACCTAGAACCTTCTATGAAAGGTTCCACCCAGAACCCCCAATGAGAAGTTCTACATTGAAACCTTCTTGGTGTAATGGTTCCACCTAGAACTGTCGCTTCCAATCTATATTCAAAGGTTTTTACCTAAAACGCACCCAGGGGGTTCTACCAAGAACCCTTTTATATTTCAAGGGGTTTCATCTAGAAGCCCTCAAGTCAGATCTACTGAGAATTCTTATATGTGAAGGGTTTCATCTATAACTCATGAACCTTTGGGTTTTATTTAGAAACCACCCAGGAGATTCGACAAAGAACCCTTTTATATTACAAGGGTTTCATCTCAAACCCACTAAGGAGTTCCATCAAAAACCCTTTTATATTCCAGGGGTTTCATCTATAACCCACCTAGGTGTTCTACCGAGAACCTTTTTATATACCTAAGGTTTTATTTGGAAACCACCCAGACGTTTTTATATTTCAATGGTTTCATCTGGAACCCACTAAGGAGTTCTATCAAAAACCCTTTTATATTTCAAAGGATTCATCAGAACCCATCAACTTTATATTTGAAGGGTTTCATCTATAAAGTACCCAGGGGGTTCTACAAAGAACCATACTAAAAATCTAAGTATAATGAATTGATTCAGGGGATTCCAGATACATCTAAAAAATACTATTTGGAACACGTTTAAACATTTAAATATTTGAGGTTGAGGTTCTCTTAACATTTCTGCCTTCAATAATCCTTGAAGAACTCCTTCTTCCAAACAGGGTTCTCTGGATGAAAAGGGTTCTTAATAGAGCCCATAGTTTTACAAAGAACGCTTTGACAAACGCTTTCGTCAAAAAAGCAAACAAGCAAATGGCTCTGGGCAGAATCCCAGACCTTCATGTAGAACCACTTGGAACCCTTATTTCTATGAGTGGACGTCAGATACTGACCTGCATTCATAAAACACAGAGTCTCGATCCACTACTGCTGGCAGGTAAAGAACCTGGTAGTGTTTAAAAAAAAATAGTAAAAGCATATCTGCAAGTGAGAATTAGTAACTGAGTTGTGGTTGTCCTGTCGACAGCAAATTGTTAGATGCTTGAAAAGTTTCTTATCAGTTCATTTGAGTGATTACGAAAGAGTTTCACTCTCCATTGTCTGCCAGGGAGGCTAATTATTTTATCACAGACATTTTAATTAGCTGTATCTCATAGTTGTCCACGGAGCTACAAAAGCTACAATAGATAGAGCAAATAGTGTATGTGAGGCCCTTCACAGGAGGAAATATGCTTCACATAGAATAGTACAAAGAACATAGGGACTGTGCAGGATGTATAAGCCATGTCTGCCATTAGAAAGTCTCTGTGTGACGTTCTGTCATGTGTTAAGTGCAGCTGAAAGGACTGTCAGTATTACTAGACCCAATCTCACAGGGCAGCCAGTTGTTGCATGAATGTTTGGGTTGTAAAAGACTCAGAATCTGATTTCTACGCGCAGTAACATCGGTGAAAAGATGAATGTGATGAAAGGACTGTGCAAACACAGTAAGAGCATCAATAAATCCAGCCAAGCCTCGTCCAGACCACCAGGAAACGCCTGAGATTTGAAGTTTTATTAATTTTACGTCGGCAGAGCAGGTATCAGGGGTTAAAAGTGAAGGTGACAGATTGATTGGTGACTCATGATTGATTAGCGAGACCACAGCCTGCAGAAGACAATAGAGTTCTGTAATGCCAATGACAATATTATGGGGTTAACTCATATTCGTCTCTATTATTAATGACTAAGCAGCTCTTTTCCACGTGTCTTCAAGATTGTCAGGTTTTTTTTTTTTTCCTTCTATCCCGCCCCCTCGCTTCCTCATCACAAGGTAAAATAAATTATAGACAGGAAAATGAAAATGTGGCAGGTGATTTGTGAGAAAGATAGTTTGTTATTGTGTGCATTCAGGATTGATAATTGCCAAGGTGACCTGTGATCTCCTTGATTAACAAGGACACAGCTCTACATCCTGGCTGCTGCGGGGCTATTAGCAGAGCTCTTTGTCAGCAGGATTTCTCTGCCTTTTGTACTCCATAAATCACACCGATTCACTATCAGTCATCCATATTTTGTTCCCTATACTATTAAAAAACTGTAAAATTATAATAATTTTTCCTTGATTTTCTTTTTTCTTTTCCTTCTTGAAATTGTCACCCCTATAATGAGGCCAGTCGTCGGTTTTTCCACCTTAATTGACACGAACGACGACTGTAAAGAGTGAGGCTCTTCAAAAATGATGTGCCAATTAGTAACATAAAGCACCACAACTGTACACTCTTAGAAATGAAGGTGCTAACTAGAACCACAGATGATTCCTCCGCTTGTCCCGATAGGGAAACCCTTTTCGGTTCCTGGTAGAACCTTTTATTAAAGTTCCATCAGGAACTAGGTCAGGGAGTTCTACCTCAAACCCATATAGAGAGCCATCTGCACATAGAACCATCTGTGAAGGGTTCCAGCCGATCCCCCTATGAGAGGTTCTACAAAGAACCCTTCTATGGTGTAATGGTTCCACCTAGAATCCTCTCTGTGGGTTCTATCCAGAACCTTTCCATTTTATAAAGGTGCTAACAAGAACTAACCCAGGGGGTTCTACTGAGAACCTTTTTTATATTCTAAGGGTTTTATCCAGAACCCAGCCAGGGGGTTCTAATTAGAATCTTTTTAGATTCCGGGGGTTTTATGTAGAACACACCCAAGGATTTTATCAAGAACCCAACCAGGGGGTTCTACTGAGATCCTTTTTATATTCCAAAGGGTTTATCTAAAAGCCACTCAGGTGGTTCTTCTGAGACCCTTTTTATATTCCAAGGGTTTCATCTAGAACACACCCAGGGGGTTCTACCAAGACCTATGTTATATCCTAAGGGGTTTATCTAGAACCCATCAGGGGTTTTTACTGAGAACCCTTTTATATTCCAAGGGTTTTGTCTAGAACCCACCCCAGGGGTTCTACCAAGAACCATTTAATAACATGCTACAAAAAACCCATGATGAAAGAGTCTTTCTTGCAAAAAGGTTTCTTTGGATGAAAAAAGATTTTAAAGGAACCCTTAGTCTTACACAGAACCATTGATGAGCTCTGGGTAGAACCTCCGCCTTTCAGGAAGAACCCTTTTGGAACCAGTCTTTCTCAGAGTGCAGGTTTCAATCATCCAGCCCTGCTGTTAAAGATGAAGTTTTCAAGTCAGGAATGCTTGTCAATCTACAGTGTGGGGGCAGCGGCTCATGGAATATTTACACAGTGGAGGGGGTGGGGTTTACTGGAGTCTGAGGCCTGGTGGTTGGAACCACATTCAAAGGAAACGGATAAAGG
The DNA here is from genome assembly GCA_027495735.1 of Lutjanus campechanus. NCBI lineage: Eukaryota > Metazoa > Chordata > Actinopteri > Lutjaniformes > Lutjanidae > Lutjanus > Lutjanus campechanus. Next base: position 7,224 of record JAJHUR010092221.1, on the reverse strand, counting down.
CCCTGAGGATTCATGCAGTGCAGCATTGTCTCTGACAAAAAAAAAAAAGGAACAATGCTGGGAAAAAATACCTTGATTTAAAATTCAGTTCTAAACCCAGGCATGGAAAAGGCAAATAGGAGTGTGAGTGGAATGTAAAGCAGAGCTGTATGCACCACATTGGCATAGTTTAGGTCAGACATGCATGACAGGAGCTACATATTTTTTTCCTGAATGAAAAATTCGAGTTAAAGAAATTGTGCCTAAGCTCAGTGGTATCTTGTCCCTATAGCTGCCCAGCAAGGCTCACTGACAGGTTTCCTCACATTTGATTTCCACTCATATATTCATCTTCCCAAGATTAATCCGAATTTTGCCCGGTCTCTTACACATGTATTAAAAATGAAAGTGAATTTATTAATATTTATAGCGAGCCATATGGTAAACAAGTAACTCTGTGGCTGGGAGATTTGGTCCGGTTTGGTGGTGTCAGCATCATCTCTCTAAAAGGACGAATCTGAAAAGCAAATTCCTTTGAGAGGACAGCAGACTGGTATATTTAACATCAAAAAGACCTGTGAGAGAAACTAACGAAAGATGCTGATAGAAAGCACACTTGTCATCATGGGGATTATACAATTCTGTTGATGTTTGATTGCCTTTTTTTGTGACTGTTTGAGCAGCCACTGATGATGTAAAAGGTTGAATTTAAAAAGTCCCAATAAAGTGCTAAAATGGGAAAAACACTTTTTTACTTTGTATATAATTATCCATATTATGATGTACATTCTTCATCAGTAAACCCTCCATTAGAAAGGATCACATACAAATTAAAGGCTAAACAGCACATAATGAAAATATATAGAGGCCCTTCATTAATTATGTCATAATTTAGATTTAACAGATGATAAAGTGAACGACTAATTTCTGTGGACACTACAGTTTGGTAACACGTCAAAATAACCAGCATTAATAAACAGTAAACTGATAGTTCACTGATAGTTATTTCACTGTTAACAAACAATGATATGTTTACCAATTATTAGTAATGCTATGATTTTCTAAATTTATAAATGTAGCATTTGTTTGTTTAATGTAAAATAATTGGTTTATAAATTATGGATTGTATCATAGCTTACAATCTGATTCAATTAGCCAAAAGTATTGTTGCACACGTTTGTAAATGGTTAATAAATACTTTATGTGCATAAACATGGTTTAAATGGCCATGATACAATTACAACTGATGTTTATAAAACTTAACAATTGCTTATAAAGCGTGTATAAAAAATTGTTGAATGTTTGTTAGCTGTAAAATAACCATGAACTCAAGTTTAATTGACTATTAATTTATAATGCATTAATGGTGGTTATTATCAAGTGTTACATATACACATATTTGATAACTTTTATTTTTCTTCAAAATTTTTAGGTTCTTCTAAAAGTTACATTTTGTATCTTTTGCAATCGTAATACAATACGTAATTCTTTGGTCCTCTGTGACGGTGAGCTGGGTGTCTTTGGGTCGTGAGCAGGGGATCTTGGCTAAGTGCCATTTTTTTTTATTTTCTAACATATTGTGGACCAAACGCTTGGTCAGTTGATCAAGAAAATAACTGACAGGATAGACTGACAAAGAAAGCAATTATTAGTTGCAGCCCGACTTGTTTTTTGTCTTTGTTTTTGTGCCAATGCAGCAATTGCATGTAAAATTTTACAGCATACTGAAAGGCTGCATTTCACGGTGTTAAAATTAAAAGGAGCAATAAGTAGCAGTTATGTGTGCAAAAATGAGCCCTGCTGTCTAAGTAGTCAGTTGAGGCCATAGACAGTATATTAAATAGGTTTAAATCGTATTAAATATACAGTCTATAGTTGAAATGAATTGTTTCCAAACTGCACCTCCTTCCCAGACTCAAGCAGGCTGCAGGAGCACAAAACAAACGCAACATTGTAATTTGACAATAACAAGTGAGGATCAGTCCTGCACTGTAGGTTGATCAGCTGTTTATGACTGTCGATTGTCTGTCAATATAAAACTAAGTCCATTATCCTGAAAACAAAAACCCACTGGTCTGAAAATACACACTCTGGAGTTGGAGTTCAGTGACTGCCTGCCTTACTGCCTGCCAGACTCCATTAACATTTTGCTCAATTTAACTGTTATAAACATCTACTCTGTCTACAAAATTATTAATGATTTCTTATGACTCATAAACAGAGACTTACTCATTCAGCGAACATTCGACATTAATTTGAACTATAATTAATGTGAAATGGGCAAACTAAAGCACTCATCCTGGCCATGAATAAGAATTTCAAACAAGGACAACACAGCTTAGTGTTGTTGTCAAGAAGTGAGTATTTCAACTTAATATTTCTTTGATCTCTGATGACATGTCATGGCCATTTTTATGATTTATTACAGTAAATATGTTACAGATTTCTCTGTTAAATAAAAAATATTGTGACAAAAAAAAATTCCATTACTCGACAGTGCCTGTGTGCGCACTGAAAATTACAGCCAATGACACCATTACACACTCCTGAACCCCTCCATTTTCCTCCAGCGTTTCCATCATTTAAAACCTGCAAAATTGCAATTTCCAGAGTGGCAGTGTAGTATGTTGGCGTATGTCTTGGTTTGCACCTGCAAATCTAGTTTTCATGATTGTGTCCTGCTGGCCGGTGTGCATTTATTTTTGAAGAACCAGGATTTGTGATTATTTCCATGCGGACACCCTGCCTCTTCCAGAAATATGCCGAACCGCTGAAGCAAGACAACATCAGTTTGCCTGCGATTGTGAGCATTTACATCCAAGCTTTAGAGGCTTTGCTAATTCAAATGCTGTCCACTGTGTGTGGGCGTCTGCTTGCTCGACTGTGTGCTTAAAGTTATTTTACAATCATTAATTAAAGACAACATCCACGCTGTTGGTGCACCCGGACTCATTTTCAGCCCCATCATCTTTACTCTACAGCACACGCTCTGCAGTTGGCAGACCGATAAACACAATGTTTGTGACTGTCTGCTATTAATCAGACAACACACTGTTAGATCCAGTCCTAAAAACCCAGCCATCCAAACAAACTAGTCACCCTCAAATATGGCCTCTCTCAGATAAGTACTGTTTACTTTCCTCCTGTACAGTAGCTCCAACACTTTGAGTTTCATTTCCTAAATAGACTCATCTGCGTTATTGATGTCACACTCATCTGAGTCAAGTTCAAAGTTCATCCGTGCTTTTAGCTCCTCTGCCTGACAACAAGCAACATCAAGGGTTAAAAGCAGCACAGTTGGTGCTGTTAAAAGATGAGATCATATCACCCCTATAAAGCATTTTTACACTGTTTAACTAACTGACTTTTAGATTCCGCTGATCACTGCGAAGACGCTGCAGGGTCACAGGCACAGTTACAGTTAGACTGCCAGCTCCGGAAGAAGCAGACCTTGGCCTAATGTCTCCGAGCAGAGACGTTTCAAGACTCTGTTCCTGCTGCGGTGGGTATCAGAGTGCAGGGTGTCAGTACACTACTCATTTCACCTCATTAATCAAGCAAGGTTATTCTAAGTTTAAAATTAAAGTGGGGTTTAAGTTGAAAGGGCAAGTCTCGGCAAACGAGGCAGCACAGAGTCTGTGAAAACATTTCAAATACATTTTAGCTTATAAAATAATGAAGTACATTTAAATTTTAATGTTTCTGAGTTGTTAAATGTTTTATACGCATTGAAATTTTGATAAAAGTGGACCTCTGGAACCGTGATTTATTGATACATGACAAGTGAATAAGTTAGCCAGTTGCACATATTTGAAAGATCCTCTCCTAGGGATGAATTTCAGATAATAAAGAACTTTTTTTTTTATGGCATTTTGCTTTCCCGAGGGGCTCAGAGGGAGAATTTCTCACTCAATATGAGAATAAATGCAAATAGTTATTTCCATTGTTGCTGATGTTTGAAAGGAGGAAAATCAAAGGCGTAACTGTATTAATGTTTTCCTCAGAGTTGTATTTGAGTGAACTCTAGTTTCTTTCGTTATATTAAAATTCAAATTGGGTTGGTAGCAAAAAATAAATGTGGTTAATAATGCATCGGTATTGACTTGCGAGGATCATGTGTGCTCAGGAGTCAAAAGGCACATATCCCACACATGGGGAGTCATTTTGATACATCGATTCCATGTGCAGTATATCTTCAAAGAGCCTCAACTATGCATCTTTTTGACAGACATTGATTATCTCATACAGTTAACATACATTTCCCTTTGCACTCACTTGAAGTGTTTATGATTGCCATACAAGAGGAAGTGCAGGAACTGCCCTCAGCACTTAACCTCATCTCGACTGCAGCACTCCGCAATTTCTGCAACAGTTTTTAATTAAATATGAAGAAAAATGGGAAAACAGCCCTTGAAGGGATGCAAGGAAAGTGCCCACTCTTTAATTTGTTAATAGAGCGGTACATCATTAGTGTAATGATTGCATCGAACCATAAGACACAAGCCTGTGTACACTGATAGTGACATCAATAGACATGACGCATGAAGAGCATCAGTGTGAGCATGAATCCATAATGCAGAGAGTTTGTGAGTGTGTTAAAGGAGTCAGCACCAAAGTGTTGGTAGATAGTTGCATTCTCACAGTACGTCTAGACATTTTCACAAGTTTGCTTGGCATTGCCACGTCTGTGAAAGTGATTATGCACTTCTATTCACATCCCAGAGTAGGTTACTGCTTCCTTATTTAATCACATTGCTCTGAATAGATCTCAGCCTTCTTCCAGCGAGATTTTTGTTTTTACGTGGAAACTGCAAGAAAAAGACAACCCTTAAATAAGTCCACTAGAATTATTTAAAGTAGGGTTGCACATTTTGTGCATTTTCCTTAACACATAGCTGAAAATGTTAGCAATCAATTAATCTATCAGTGATTAATATGATACAAAACACGTCTTCTTCTCATTTTAAGTTTTATTTGAACAATTCTGATGGTACAGTTGATGTGGGAAACATTAAGTCATGAAGCACAAACAATTTCAGAGAGCACAATAATAACACAATAAGGCTCTCGCTGTTCTGCCTGTCAACAAATCACACCGTCAAACAAAACCATGTCCAATGGGGCACAATTACTGCTATTTCTAGACTAACAAGGCAGATCAAATAAGCCATGAGAAAACCTGTGAGCTCTGGGGAAATGGTATACAAAACATTCCTTCACGGTTTATGAATTTTTAATCGGTTAAATTCTTCATGGCGATCAATGAATAATCATAAACATCTATAATTTAAAGGTTACGAATCGACTGCCATGCAAGCTGTACTTGAGAACAGTGGTACTTTGAACTCTATGCTAACATAAGTATGCTACATGCTGATAACAATGATAATACTAGGTAAAACACTCATGTGCAGCAGGTATAATGTTTACCATGTTTGCTATCTTAGTCGAGCCTGTTAGCATGCTGGCATTTGCTAATTACCACTAAATGCAATGTACAGCTGAGACTGATCATTCATTATTCATTAGTCATTAGTTTTATTCATTAATCAAACCTATTGAAAAAATTCAAAGCTCAGATGAAACAACATTTTCAGAGTGTCTAACATGTTGTGATGTATTTCTGAGTGAAATAGGATAGACAGGTGGTTGGTACACTTCGTTGGGGCTTGTTGTAGCTCCCAAATTCATAAATCCAACCTCTGTGCTGCTAAAAATTGAACATTGAAGTTGTTACTGAATTTTTCGTTATTAAATGTTAAATTGGGGCACAATATGACTGGGGATGTGATCTAAAAGGGCATTTTTCATTTTGCCTCAACTTTAAATTTTGACCTAATGATGGCGAGAGCAGCAATGGTTAGTCAATGAATCAATTAGTTGATCAAAAGAAAATTAGTTGCTAACTATTTTGATAATTGATTAATCGTTTCAGTTATTTTTCAGGCAAAAATGTTAAACATTAGTTGGTCCCAGCATCGTAAATGTTTGGATTTGCAGCTTTTCTTTGTCATATACTGTATGACAGAAAGTTTGAGTTTGAGTTTTGGTCAGTTGGTTTGACAAAAGATCTAATCTGAAGAATTCATTTTAGGTTCTGGGGAACTGTGATGAGGATTTTTCACATTTTTTGACATTTCATAGACTAAACAATAAATCAATTAATCATGGAAACAGTCTGCAGATTAACTGATAATGAAAATAATCTTTAGCTGCAGCCATAATGACGGCACTATGAAGAGTCAGAGAATCATCAAAGTGATTATGAATCATCCTGACATGTTGACCAAATTTCAGTGATCTAATCTAACAGTTGACAGAAGAAAAATCAGCAAAGGTGTTATGATTCATTGTTTGGGAGACATTAATATTGGTAAATTTTGTGCCGACCTGTGCCTACCTTTAGCCTTCTGCGGTTTCAATTAATAAGTGAAACCTGACCTGTCAGTGGATCACTATCGGGATTCATTATCTGGGGACCACGAATATCAGCTCCGAATTCCATAGTGATCCATTGTATATTTGCAAAAATATTTAACTCACATCCTTCAATATTGACCTCATTATGCCAAAGAAAAAGGCAAAGGATCACTACAATCAGTAGAATTCATCCTCAAGGGACCCTGGATGTTAGTACCAACATTTCACGGCCATCATCCATCCAACAGTCGCTGAGAGACTGACATAACCATCCATAGATCCACACCACTTTCATGGCAAAAATAGAAGGGTGACATCTTTTAGTTCACAAGGATCCATGTTGATGGCACTGCCGCAGAAAAAAGGCAGATGCACCACTTCTGCATGGCAATTTGCTGGAGAAAAAGCAGCAGTGTGGCTGTAAAGCGACAAGAAAATACTCCCAGATCTGACCATTAAAGGAATATATAACTTCTGTAATGACAAATGGCGCTACAACTGATTCCACAACAGCGCAGGGAAACAAAATAATTCAGCACTTCAAGAAAAACTTCCTTCAGACGTGCTCATTTGGGGTTTACCAATAAGTCATCCAGCTGAGATTCCTACGGGGAAGAGCCCATTATCACTGCGCTCAGACAAATGTAACATATGGACTACCTGGTGGTGACTGAGTTGAGCTGAAAGTCTGAATACATTTCCCTGCTGTCTGGAGAATTCACCCTATCTGCCTGCCTGCGTGTGTGTGAGAGAGAGAGAGAGAAAGAGAGAGAGAGAGAGAGAGAGAGAGAGAGAGAGAGAGAGAGAGGGAGGGAGGGCGCCTGT